>APFE031287593.1:63717-100157 GCA_000404065.3 Pinus taeda | reverse complement strand
CTATGTTAATAACTCCCTTATATATTTATCCCCTCCCTTTGGTTGAAAAATAACCATAAGTACACTTGGGAATTGCTAAGTTTGTCTGAAGCATAGCAAGAACCCTCATCTTCCCCCTTCAAAACCATCTTCCAATACAGTGGACTCCTTCCAAAGCATGTAATTCTCTCTCTTAAGGTTATCGGACCCCTTCCGAGGCCGCAAATAATCTTCAAAACTATATATTCCTCTCCTCCGATCACAAACAACCCTTGCCGATTGCCTTAACATTCTTGCCGATCGCAATCGGAGATCACAAGGGTATTATGGCTCACTGTTGTTTCTTCCCGATGGACGTTCCGCCGATGACATTTCGCAATCGGCGTATCACAAATACCATATGCCACATATATACGCCCCTCCCCCATTAGCCGATGCGATATCGCTAGTCGGCGATCGGCGATCGCAAGGGTCATGCGCCCGAGATGCATGCTGCTTCCTTTGCTCCAATGCGACATTGCCACTACATCAAGAGAGCATATCGCTTTGCAAACACTTCCTCGCCGCATGCCTCTATTTATTCACGTATTTTGTTTAAAATATGATTTATCATTAAAAACTCACTTCACTACAAATTCATCGCAAATTCGCAGCATTTTAGCTATTACTATCGCATCGTAGAAATACATAGGGCGCCGCACCATCCAACACCCTGCCACGTCACCCGCTGACGTCATCCACCATACTAGGAGCTGCTACTGACGTCAGCAGCCAAAAAAAACGGAAAAACGCACAAGTGCGAAAGTCAAGCTTCGGAGCTCTGGAATGAAAAATAGAGGCAGTTTTCGATGCACCATATTGGAGAATCTTTAGGGAATCTTTTGATTCCTCAGCCCTTTTTGCACCGAAAATGGCAGAAAAAGCCCGATTTTGCTAATTTAAACGTATCTGAAGACAGAGAGAGACCAGGTTCAGAGGCTAAAGAGTATCAGAGCAGATGTAAAGATAAAAACTATGCTAAAGAGTATAAGAGCAGATGTAAAGATAAAAACCATGTCAAAGAGTATCAGAGTAGCGGCAAAGTGTATCAGAGGATATTTTCTTAGGGCTTGAGGCAAATCAAGCATTAAAAGAAAACCTCAAAAGTCAAGAAGTAGTTAAGGAACCACTCAGCGCTCATCATCACAATGACTGCACATTAAAACTCACATGATATTAATGGACCAGAACTCAAAATGCAGTTATGATAGAAGCACTGCACCAGGCCTTCAAAGACACCATATTAACTCATTTTGATCCAGCTGCCTCGAGTGCAGCTCAAGGGATGTTTACTTGCATTTAATTCCATCACAGGTTTTAGTTTAAAACACTTTTTCCCACAGATCTGTTAAGGTCGGTTGTAATAAAAACTCCAGGATATTCTACCTATAAAGAGGGCCCAAAACAATGTAACTTGGGGGTTGGTTGGTTGTTTGATCTTTGGTTCGATATTTTGCTTGAGCAGAGACTCGCACTGTACATGTGATACTTTCTATAATCAAAGACTGCTGAAAGCATGGATTCTGAATCTGTCTGCTGTGTTTAATTGGTCGAGGAGTGACTATGGAATTCCTGTGCTTCTACATGTTTCAATAAGTGTTTCCTTAACTCTGTTTAGTTTTTATGTTTGTGTTATCATCAATCCACCATCTAAATTGCAGAGAAGAAGAATAGTTTAGGATTTGCTTGGCTGCACCCTAGGCTCAATTTCTGCAATTTCTTCATATTTTCATCAGAAATGGTTATGAATATGCATACTTAAATGATCATGTTTACACTGTTTCTTTCACATATAAATGTCAGTTTAGGAATTCTTAACTGCTCCTAGATAACCATTCATTCACCCCTTCTCCCTGTTAGTTGATGAAAGATTCTTGATTGCCTTTCATCTCTGACTTTCATCCCATCTTTTCAGAAAATTGGTATTGTTTCATGTGTAGCTATCCCGCTCCATAATCCTCTTGTGACCAAGAAAACGCAACAGCAAGCCCTAATCCATGACTCCATGCCCAATGGTTTGAAACTTATCATGATTTCCCTTGCCTCTCTGCTTGGAATTATCTTCCTTATATTCATCTTCCATCCAAACAAAAAATCAAAACCCCTAAACCCAATAACTAGCCTAAAATCATGATCAACAAAGCTAAATCATTAAGAGAGAGCCCTCTCTGATTGCAGGTGGGCTAGAACCTGCAATCCAAAGATTGGTTTGTGGTTACCTCGGTTGTATCCCTTCAGGAGCTTAGGGACCACCTGAGTGATAACAGAGGGCATGTTACATCATTTAGGTCAATGTAAAAGGTCATGGGAACACTTCCAAGATAAGTCAAATCATCTCCTAACATCAACGAAGTCTCCAAGAAGAAAAATGATGGATAAAAGATGAATTTTAGTGTGATTTTCATGTCGTCCTAGAGGACAGTCAAGTCAGCCTTAAGAGGAGGGGAAAACCTCTATTTATAGAGGTTGTCTACTTGTCATAAAATGCACAACCAAGCTCTGAAATCCACAAGAAGAAGAGGATGAAGTAATACAAAGACAAGCTAAGGAAATGGGTTACAAGGAAAACATGATAAGGAGATAGAACAACAAGGGTAAGATGAAAGTTTCCATATGAGATACAACCAAATGTGCAAGGTTCAGGAAGGCCTGCCTATGGCCATAGGAGTAGGAAAATAAATATAATTATATATCACTATTTTGGGTGCAAACTAGGCCTACAAGTCCTCTATCTCTAGTGAAGAAGGAAGGAAATGAAAGTGAGGAAAAACATGATTGTTTTAGGGTTTTTTCCACACATGAAGCAAGGAAAGCTTTGTGGATTTGACAATAGTTGTAGACAGCGACAAGCGAAGCCTCATTTGGATGTGCATCTAGGACTTGAAGGTACCCAAAGAAAGGAAAAGAAGTTTATCTCTATAAAAAAGCAAAGAAACCCTAATGTTCTAGGGTTTCGTAACTTAGACAAACAATAGAAGAAGGATGAAGTGCTAAGGAGAAAAAGTGTCAGAAGACAAAGGATCATGTGTCGGAAATGATAGTGCAGAAAGAGGAAGGATTTAACTTATGCTTGGAGGATATCCTAGTTAAGGGTCTAGGGTTTGGTAGTTGTTCAAATAAGAAGCTTCAATAAGAGAATACTTACAAAGGGTTTTCCTTTCAAGAGTGGAGAGGTTTTGTCCCTGGGATAGAGCCAAAATTGTTATCAAGTAACGAAGAATCATCACAACACCATTTTTCCCTAGATTCTTCAACATTGTATCGAAGCTAAGGTGACACATCAAGGAAAGGGAAACTCAAGAACACTCATCAAGAAGAAGCATTTACAAAGTTGAAGCATCAAGCCTAGAAGTCTTAATCACTTCAAGGATAAGAGGGATCTACAATCCATCATCCATCAAGGAGGTCTACAAAGCTATAAGAAGAGCCTTACATAAAGGCACCTACAAAGAAGAGTAGATTGAAGTAGGACCTACATCAAGCTACAAGTCTTCAAGAAAACATCATCACCAAGAAAGTCCACTTGGAGAAGACAACTTGAAGAACATCAAGATCTAGGGAACACAAGCCATCGAGCCTTCAAGGAGGAAGAAAATCCATTACATCTCAAATCTATCAAGTAATTTCATGTCCCCTTCTGAATATACATTAATGTCTTTTTGCAAGGAAAGCAATAAATTGGTAGGTACCAATAAATTTCTTGCATGGAAGAAGAGGAGTCATCTACTACTCAAGGAGAATGAACTCCTAGAGAATGTCAAAGGGAATATCACTATCCCTGCTAAGGAACAGACTCAAGCCTTAGCCAAATATAATAAGGATGAGACAAGAACTCAAAGGATTATGATAGAATAAATCAAATACTCTCTCATTCCCTATGTCTCCAAGTTTGAGACATTGAAAGAAATTTATGATAAGCTAGGAGAGCTATTCTCGATATCTACAACTGGAGAAGTAATATCTCTAAGGAATGAATTATACAAGATGAAGATAAAAAAGGAAGGAATATATCCCTACTTCATGAAAATCTCTGAAATGAGAGATCAACTTCAAGAGCTTTGGGAAGTCATGTCTGACAGAGAGATGACAACTGTATTACTCAATGCTCTACCTGAGGAGTGGGGAAACATCACATCTAGCATATATGATAAGAAGGAAGCAACCACTCTTAGTGAAATGTGGTCTCTATGCAGAACTTAGGAAACTAGACTTAAGACAAAAGAATATGTGGGATCAAACGAGCAAGAATTTGATACCATGGACAAAAGAAAGGGTAAAATTAGCAAGTTTGGTCCACAAAGAACAAACAACAAAGACATGTCCAAGACTTAATGTTTTGGATGCCAAGAATATGGACACTACAAAAAGAATTATCCCAGGATTAAAAAGGACAACAACAAAAGGAAGAGCGAAGAAGCTCACATAACTCAAGAGATTAAAGAAGAAGGAAAGAAGAAAAAGAAGGAAGATTCTCTAGACCTCTACTATGACTAGGTAAAACTCTTTACTTCTAGACTTATTTCAAATTTTGAGTAGGAAAGGACCATGTAGGAATAAATTAAAAATAGCATGGCTAGAAACGCCCTCCAGAATCTAGCAGCATGATGTACATAGAATTCTAGACACTCATGTAGATGTAGCATTTATGATAAGAACAAAAATGCATAAGTAGAAATATCTTCTAGAATATAGGAGCATGGAAAATCTGGATCAAGATATTTGTGTAGAAGAAACATACCTAGTATAGGACCTCATACATGATGAAAGAAAAGTTGATCACGACAAGAATCTTAGAAGACCTACATCATCAAAAGAAGGGAAACGTTTGCAAGGCAAAGATTTTTAAGATCCTATGATGAAATCTTCAAAAGAAGGTTCATGGACCAAAGCATATGTCTCATTTGGAATCCCATTCATGGGTTTCAAGAAAAGAATGATATGCAGGCAAGCCAAGATGAAGCAAGAAGGGCCACACCAAAGGATGATCAAAGCAGAATCTAGATGAGGTATGTATGCATCAAAGTTTAAGTCATGTTATCATTTTTATATTATTGAGTCATGGGTATAGTTCTATAACATGATCACGCATGAAAGAGCCTCTTTCACCAAGAGCATGCTCGAAGGCATGTACCACGATATAATGAAGGTCAACAAAGGAATAAGCTCACATAAGGAGCATAATATTGATGACTAAGAAGAAGGAAGAAATGTTGGCAAGTTTAGAAAGCAAGAAATAAAGGAATGCTCTCAAAAGATGCATTAGATAGTTGGCCTATCTATTTGAGAAGAAGAAAATGAAGAAAGAGATCAAGTATGTGAAGAACACCATGGTCACCGAGAATCACTATCTGACAAAAGTCCTTGAAGATATCTCCCAATAGAAGGAAGAACAACCTTTGTAAAGAAAGGACCCTTGACACCTATGAAGGCCTTGGAGATACAAAAGGTGCAGATAACTGATTCTACTCTACAAATATGTCATGATGAAGAAGCCATCCAACAAAACAAAAAATAATGTTGAAGCAATATCAGGATGAAGTCATGATGGGCTACTAGGTCAAAGCATGTAATCTAGCAAGTACTATGAAGCATCCATGAGAACAATATTCTAAAGCATGGACAAGATGACAAAGGAGTAGCCAAGATGACAAGCAAACATGATAGTCTCTTTCCACAAAGCAATTACATGACAAACCAATATGGAAAGTGATCGATGGATGGTACCCTACCTAGAAGAAGATTGAACAAAGACATCATGACATTGAGAAAGAAAGAAGATCAAGCAACTAAAGGAACCACAAAGAATAAGTTGTTGATGAAGGAAAGAGGCTCCAGTTAAGAGGGAGCTCTGGTAGGAACGTGATGAAGTGAGAGTTTTTGGATCACCCTTGATTACAAAGGAGTGACAATTGTGTTTTTCATTTCATGGGTCATGCACTAGACCAGGTGATCTAAAATTGATCAGTGGATGGCCAAAGATCTAGAAAAGGACAAAATTCAAAGTTGTTGCATTTGAGTGAAAATAGCACCATCACGTAGAGCTTGGAAAAATTATTCCAATGCAACTTGAATGGGAAAAAGCCGAGTTCATATGTGAAAGTTATTCAAAGTCAAAGTTTTCAAGGAAAACTCCAAAAAGTCAAAGTCAAAGTTAATGGTCAACACGCAGTCAAAGTAAATGTTGACGTGATAGCTAACTAGATGTTGGCTATGCAATGAGGTGGCAGTTGACAAGTGGAACGCTGTGGTTGGTTGCATTGGGACCAATCCTAAGGCAACAGATGAGCTCGTTGGATTCGCCAAAATTAGTTATGGGTTTGACGGAGCTAACGAGATTCAAACCCGTGACCTGTGAATTACAAATTCGATGCCTTACCTACTGGGATATATGGTTCTTACTTAAAGGAAGTGGAAGCGCTTTTATTTAAAAGGTTTCTTTTGTATTAAATGAAAAAAATATATGGCGGAGTCCACCACTAATGGCGGCCCCGCCATATCTCCATCACACCAGATGCCTTACCCCATCCGTTCTGCCATTTCATTGCCTATCCTCTCCAATTGTGCACAAAACTTACCATACCTAACTGCAAACACCAAACCTTATCCTATCCTCCCATCATTAATATTTCAAATATTTTAAAATATATGCTAATACATCCAATGACAGAGGAGGAGGAGGAGGAGGGGTCGGGATTTGATCCCCCGACCTCCTAAATTTTTAATTATGAAAGTTTACCACTATGCCAAAGGGAGAATAAGTGAAATATTATGCAGCAGAAAAGTACTTATGTGAGTACAAGCAGTAGGACTTAGAACCTTGAAGACACTTTCTGGAAGATCTGGGAAGCCTTTTTCAGAACCGAGAGTTGCTATAGAATCCTGAGATAGAGCAGATTGCATATGGATGGTGCAGGATTGTATCTGAAGCAATATTATTTTATGTATTTATGGTTTTGAAGTTTTTAATATAAAAGGTCTCCCCGTTGAAGACCAGGGCCCAAAGATGTAGGCTTGAAGATAAGCGAACTCCATTAACAATCTCTTGTGTCGATTTTACTTTCATGTTTGTTGTTCTATATTGTTGCAAATTCTCTATCAGTTCTTCATGCTTATGTGCTTAATGGTGTTTTTAAAAATCATGCATTAACACTTTCTAATAGCAAATAAATCTCATTTTAATTAAAGATATATTTGGGATCATTTGGTATTGGAGCAAGTTGTTGATAATTGTGATTTGTGAGTGTGCATGATCACCAGGAGCAAATCAAAATTTGGTGAAGGAGAACTTGTTGAAGGAGATCGAGAAGTTGGCTCAAGAAGAAGAACAACTCGAGGAGAAGAGATGACTAAAGAAGGATGCGGTGATCATCCATTTGGATCTGATACAAGCTTCATGGATGCTTTCATGACTGTGTGAGCCATGGTCGGAGAAATGTATCGAGAGTTTAAGAAAGAAAATATGAAGATGCAAAACCTAAAGACGAAGAAGGACAACCATCACATTTTGCAAAAGAAGATGAAAGCAATCAAAAAGACCCTATCACTTCTCTCTTGAATCCATCTAAAACTTTGAAAACACTGTTGAAGCTCGATGTTAAGTTCGAGTTACCCATGTACAATGGAGAAGTTGATGCCGAGAAGCTTGACAACTAGTTTAGGAAAATGGAGGTATATTGTAGCGTGCATGATCCAAATTGGATCCTAGAACACTCTCTAAGTTTTCATGAACCCTTCAAAAATTATGCCAAAGGCTACAAATCTTATAAAGATCAAGCTATCAAAGGTATCCTCATAATAGTTGCAATTGGTGATCAGCGCGGAGCAACAGGATCGTCAGTCAAGCGCGTAGACCGTTAGCCCATGGTAACGCACGCTATTGCAAATTAGCAAATGTAGACACTATTTCAAGAAACGTGGGTAGTTTATGAATATGCAATTAATCGCATATCGTAGGGAAAACCCCTCAAAGAAGGAAAGGCTGCAAGCACCCGGACCCAAAAAATTATAAAATGCAACGAATATCGTTCCTATTCTGTGGAAGTGGGATTCCACAAAGCCGGTAGAATATCGAAGGGGCTTCGAATGGTAAGAGGTTTAAACCAAGTTCCACCCAATTCCATACAACGAGTACCACGTGTCCGACGGAAGAGAGAGAAAACCATTCACATTGGATGGGTAAACATCATGCTAGTTAGCCGCCCGATATGGATGATGACCACAGGATTTGGAGGCCCCATATCAATGACGAAGACGTGTTCCAATGGATGACTGGATTTGACGGGGTCAATAGGTAGAGTTGTATAGGATTTGAAGTCCGATATGGATGATCATTGGTAGAAGGTTGTGTTTTGCAGGCATTCTTGGAGTTAATGGAATAAATGATCATTTCAAACATGTCTAAGAGAACTGACACTCATCCGTTATGAAATAGGTGGCCACCTCCCTATGAGGCATTATACAGTGACTGATTCTGCAGGACAGAGAGATTCAAATGGACAGAGGTAGGGGAACCAGAAAGTTGGGAAGTGGAAATGAACAGTCAAGAAGCATATTGGCTTGAAAGCCACAAACCGATAGAGAGAAATGGAGGAAGAAAGTTACAAGCAAAGATGAGAAGACGAGTTAACCTGCAGTAGCGAAAGGCAGCATCGAGCCAGAGTCAAGATAGAGATAGAGAGAGTCAGAGAGTTTGTGTGCTCTAGAGAAGGCTTGAGAGGTTCAATCACAATCCTCTATAATGCCTATCATGTATGAGTCTTAGATTAGGCTCATACTACTGTGACCAATAGAGGTCAAGAGTCAGTAAGGAGAGTCTGTGTACTCCAGAGACCTGGGGGATCCAAGTGCAGTCTTGCTGATTTATATCTCTTGTCTGAGACTCAAATTGAGCTCATTGTTATAAAAGATATGCTTGAAAACATAATAGAGAGGCCACCACTGAAGGTTGGACTAGGAGACATAGCCCAGGAGTATTGGGTGAACTCCTTATTAAACTTGTTGTGTTTATATGTATTGCCTGTTATGTTTTCTTTAACTGCTTCATTGCCTGTGTATTTCACAATATTATTGATCCATTGCATAAAATAACATAGGTAGATCCATGCACATGAGTCTGTAATACCTTGTTGTTTGTCTTAGATCAATTTCAGATCAAGTGGTATCAGAGCTCTAGGTTTCTAAGGTTAGACAAGCTTGTGCTGGATTCTTTTTCTTGAATGATAACTAGATCAAAGCTTAAATTAGGAGAAGGATAGTTGTTTGAAGCTAATCCAAAAATTGGAAGAGTCTGTCCAAAGAGGAAAATGTCAGAAGAAAGTCCCTTGGAGTCAAACTCCTAGTTCATGGACAATTTCATGACCAGGAGAGCCATGGTAGAAGAAATGGATAGAGAATTTAAGAGAGGTAGAGGTGGAGAGTCAACAACCTCCAAACAAGATAAAGGATTAGAAGAACCTCTTCTAGTTGCCCACCTAGAAGGCAAAGGAAAAGAAGAGAAGCCCTCTCCACCATCTCCTCTATCATCACCTCCATCATCATCTTCTTCACATAAAGAAAGCCATGAAAATAAAAATAAGAAACCTTCTTTGATTAAATTAGATGTAAAGTTTTATTTTCCAGTTTATGACAGAGAATTGAATGAAAAAAAGCTAGATAACTCGATTAGACAGTTTGATGTATATTGCAGAGTGCAAAACATCGATTCAAAAAGGAGAAAGATCCAGCTGGCTAACCTACACCTTGGAGGCACCACCCTGGTATGGTGGGAAGGTAGGACACAAGCTGATTTGAAGAAGCATGGTAAAATTCTTTCTACCTGGAATGAATTTATTTTTGCAATTAAAAAACAATTCTATCCACTAGCTTATATGCAGAAAGCTATGATGAGTTGGCAAACTCTTCGCCAATTAAAAGGGAAAAGTGTACAAAATTACACTCAAGAATTTAGAAAAAGAGCTTTGATTCTAGGAATTTATTTAGACTCACCTGAAACTCTGTTGAAGTATATAGGTGGTCTACATAGTTATTTGAGACATACCATTCTCATTTTTAATCCCACTAGCATAGATGAGGTGTCTGTTCAGGCTACACATCTAGAGGCTAGAGGCAAGAATGTGAACCTAAAAGTTGGGGGATCATCAAAACCCACTACAAGCAAGAGCAAGGAAAAGAGAAAGCAAAAATGGAAAGAGAGGAAGACAAATGCTGTACAAAAGACAAAACCTTCATGCACTCACTGCAAGAAGGATGGGCATGATGATGAACACTGTTGGATTTTGCATCCAGAGCTGAAACCTAAGAAGTACGATGGCAAAAAGAAGAAGAATGTTGCAGTTATTCAAAAGGATTTGGGTTCAGACTCAGGGGATGAAACAACAATCACAGCCACAGGTATAAAAGGTAAAAATTCTGAAGCATCTACTAGTATTTCTACACATTCTACTGATAATGAAGAAAATGAGAGGAAAATACATGAGCATTTTCATATTAGAGTTGTTTCCAAGCATCAAAAGATTGATACTCTGTTTGATAGTGGCTCACAAGTAAACTTAATTTCTGAAGCAATTGTAAAGAAACTGGGATTACTAACTATACCTCACAAAAAGCCATATCCATTGGGTTAGTTATTTGATAAAGCAAAGCTACAGTGACTAGACAATGTAATCTTAGGTTTTCTTTTGGGTCAGCATTTGTAGATGAGGTTGAGTTAGACATTTTTCCCTTGGATATATGTGGAATTGTTTTAGGAAGTCCTTACTTGTATAGAGCTGAAAACAAGTATCAACTCGTTAAAGATGGAATTGAATATATTGCAAGAGCTCATAAACTCAAGAATAATTATACTCTCATAAACTCAGGGTAGATGAAAATAATTGTAAATTCATGCAATCAATTTTTATTGATGGTTGTAAAGGAAAAGAAACCTAATAAAACCAATGTATTTGAGGGTTGTAATGCTAAACAACAAACCAATTTAGAAAAATTTGTTTCAAAATATGATATGCTATTTCAAGAACCTAAAGGTATGCCACCCAAAAAGGAAATAGCACATGATATTAATTTGCAGCAAGATGTTCCATTGCCTAACATCGGAATGTACAGGTTGTCTACTTTAGAGAATGTAGAAATCAAGAAGCAAGTATAGGAGTTGCTCGAGAAAGGGTTCATAAGACCTAGCACATCACCATGTGGGTCTCCAATTGTCTTGGTGAGAAAGAAAGATGGCTCATGGAGAATGTGCATTGATTACCGAGCACTGAATAAGATAACGATAAAAAATCGTTATCCCCTTCCTCGCATAAATATCTTTTAGGCCCGTTAAAGGATATTTTTATTTTCCAAGTTGACTTGCATGTGGCTACCATCAGGTCAGAGTTGCAGAGCAAGATGCATGAAGACTACTTTCAAAACAAGCAGGGTTTGTGTGAGTGTTTACTTTGGCCTTTTGGCTAACTAATGCTCCTGCTACTTTCATGAGAGTAATGAATGATGTACTTAGGACTTTTATTGATGATTTTGTCATTGTATATCTAGATGACATTCTTGTATTTAGTAAAACATGGGAAGAACATTTGAAGCATGTAAAGCAGAATCTAGATGTTTTGAAAAGAGAAAATCTTTATATTAAGCTATCAAATGTGAATTTGGAAAAACATATTTGAATTATTTGGGTCATATTGTAGGGGGTGGTGAATTGAAGATAGACCCCTATAAGGTTGTAGTCATTGTAAACTGGCCTAAACCCAAATATGCTATAGAAGTTAGAAGCTTCCTAGGAGCAGCACAGTATTGGAGAAAATTTATTGCTAACTTTTCCTTGATTGTAGCTCCCTTACATGCTTTAACAGGATTGAACAAGGTGTTTCAGTGGGGAGGCAAACAACAGAAAGCCTTAGACACCTTAAAAGAAAAGATTAGTACAACACTAATACTAGCACTGTCTGATCTTCAAAGACCCTTTGAGATTGAAATGGATGCCAGTGACTATGCCATGGGAGTAGTGTTGATGCAACACGGTAAACCCATATGTTATCATTCTGAGATATTTAATTCTACAGTAGTTAATTATCCCACATATGATAAAGAATTGTATGCATTAGTATAGAGTGTGAAAAAGTGGATACATTATCTAATGGGCAAAGAGACAATTATACATACTGATCATCAACCACTTCAATATTTACACTCACAAACTAAGTTGTAGCAATCAAGACACTATAGGTGGATGGGTTTTCTACAACAGTTTCATCTTGTCATCAGATATAAAAAGGGCATACACAATAAAGTTGTAGATCTGTTTTCTAGACCAATCATAAATGCATCTACTATACTTAAGCATAATTCAGTATTGCATGAAAGCTACATTGAGCAGTATGCTCAAGATATAGATTTCAAAGCTGTATATGCAACTTTAAGTCATGGAAAAAAAGTAGAAGAATTGGATTATCATGTTAAGGACCAACTCTTGTATCATTTGGGAAAGTTATGCATTCCTTAAATCGAAAGACAAAGAAAATTCTAGAAGCACACACTTCTCTAATATCAGGTCACTTTGGTGTAAGTAAAATAGTTGCACAGCTACAAAGATTTTTTTATTGGCCCAAAATGAATGAAACAGTTTCTATATATGTAAGAGGGTGTACCATGTGTGCTAAAAGCAAGCCCAACAATAGAAAACTAGGCTTGTACACTCCACTACCAGTTCCTTCTCATCCTTGGGAAAGTATTTCCATGGACTTTGTTGGGGGGCTGCCTAAATCTAGAAAAGGTCATGACTATTTATATGTTATTGTGGATAGGTTTAGCAAAATGTGTATTTTAATACCTTGCAACAAATAGATTATAGCTAAAAAAAAAACAAAGTTGTTCTTTCAGCATGTATGGGTTCATTTTGGATTACCCACTTCCATTGTATCTAATCGAGATTCCCGATTTGTTGGGATGTTTTGGTCAAGTCTATGGGAATTGATGGACATTAGACTGAAGAAGAGCATAGCCTTTCATCAACAAATAGATGGCCAAACAGAGGTGGTCAACAGGATAGTGATCTAGTTGCTCAAAGGCTATTGCAGCAAGCATCCCAAGCTTTGGGACGAACATTTGTGTTATGTACAACATGCTTACGATTGGGCTAAACATTCTTCTACATAGAGATCTCCTTTTGAGACTTTTTTTGGTTTCATACTAAGGTCTCCCTTGGATTTTGTCTTTGGTAAAGACATAGCGGTTGATCGACACAATGATGTGGACAAGGCAACCAAGTTCATTGAATAAATCCAAGATATTCACCAAGCAATACAGGAACAACTGGAAAAGAGCCAAGCCAAGTACAAGGCGAGGCATGATAAGCATCAGATTGAGCATAGTTTCCAAGTTGGTGATCAAGTCTGGCTGTATATTAGCAAAGACAAAATGCAAGGTGAAGGTAAGAAGCTGAAGCTGATAATGTATGGACCTTTCAAGATACTTGGGAAAATCGGTGAGAATGCTTTTCGCCTTGATTTGCTAGCTTACATGCACATCTATTCAATAGTTAATGCAAAAAATTTGAGACTGTTTGAACCTTCATTAATTGAAGATCTCGAAGAGCAGAGACACTTGTCTTCTATTGATGATCTGTTGCCTGAATATCTCAATGAATTGTAGGAAGACATAGTTCTGGACAGGAAGGTGAGAACTATGCGTAGAGGGGATATTGAGTACCTCAGGATTGGGCTCAAAGGTTCAAAACCAATCAGTGAAAGAATGATAGAAATTGGGCAAGCGAGGAATTTATATCCTCACTTGATTGATGCTTAAAAACCAACTTTTGGTGGTCCAAAATCTTTTTCAGTGGGAAGGCCGTGATCTAAATTGGATCCTAGAACACTCTCTAAGTTTTCATGAACCCTTAAAAAATTATGCCAAAGGCTGCAAGTCTTATAAAGATCAAGCTACCAGAGGTATCCTTGTCCTAAAAGGTGGAGATTGTGCACCAAAAAGGAAATTAATCCACATGTTACAACTCTAAAAAATGCAAGACGTATGAAAGTAGTGAATCATGCTAATAATCAATTTAGATTGGGAGAGACATAATTAAATTTTATTATTTAATTGAAGACTTCCAATTAAAATAATAATAAATTTACATTTATATATTTATTGATTGGAAGGCTTCTGACAACTGTCACTACTTTCCATCAGATCCCCTTCAGGCCTTTGGGATACCTACTACTTTCTTATATTATATAGTTGGAGCTTGCTACTTGTTGGCATGTTGGGGTAAAACAAACTTGATGGTTTTTTTTTTTTTTTTTTTATCTTGAGTCTATGGAATATGACATAAATTTGATAGCTTGACAAAAGTGGTAGAGAAAAGATTAATCTCTCCTACCTTGACATAACTAGTGGTCAAGATCAACACCTACAAGAAATTTGTTATGGAATATTATCAAAACTAATAGAAGGATATGAAAGAGTGTACAGTAAGAACCTTGACAAACACGGCCATTGAAACTTGCAACATTGTTTGTAGGAAGAGAAAATTATGTTTTTTTTTTCCAAACACGTATGTTAGTATATTACAGTTTAATGAATATGTTTTCCTATTATCATAAATGGTTTCATACTTTAACAAAACATTCACCAAGATTTCACAATGTTTTATTATTCAGTGAAAGATTCACCATGACTTTACAAGATAATATAATCTGGTGAGTGATTCATCAAAAAAATTATATATGCATATTATATTATTGATAAAAATGCCTCCCATTTTTCCTATGTATCATGGGGATTCACCCATTTATTATACATATAAATTTAGGGTGGTTCTTAAAATTTTCCCTGAATAGAAGCTTATGCAGAGATTGGCTATGCAACCTTGGACATCAACCCTAGCATGATACATATGAAAATGAAAGACCATAGTTCCAAGTGGAATGTGACACTAAAATTCAAGATGGGTATGGAATTTGTTTTTTTCCTTAAATATTAAATGTTTTGTTAAATTTTACTTATATCACTACAGTTTGTAAGATAATATACATGCTGAACTATTTTACATGATATTGAAGAGACATGCATAACATATTTTTTTTAGTATGACCTTACTTTTAAACTTCTATCCATTATCAAATAAATTTAAAATATTCATGTTACATTGGCTTAATGGTTAAAAACATGTGTTTTGTCCCAATAGATCACAAGTTCAAGTCCCTTGTAAGATGGAATCTATACACCTTTGTAAACTTTGATAGTCAAATCCCATACACCAATACCAATTTAATGTTTTACTTAACAATAACTTCGAAAATAAATTATTATTATATATATATTTTTAAAATAAAAACCTACTAATTATTATAAAAAATAACTATAAAAATACTAATTAAAATAAATTAAGTAGAAATATTTGTTATTTAAATATTTTTTTTTCTATTTTAATAAATAATTTCAAAATTAATATCAACATCAATATCAAAGCTATTACAATAACGCTTGAAAACACCACAGATAACTCCAAGATAACAGTCATTCTTCTCAAGCTATTACCATAACGTTTGAAAGCACTCAAGTTAAGCTATTACAATAACGCTAGAAAACACCCATGATCACTGCAACATAACTATCATTCTCCCTAAGATAATTTTTTAACCACTAATGAAATTAATTTATTATTATATTTTTTAATTCAGAGTCCTTTCACGTCGGTGGAAGGTCCCTGCTTACGAGCACCACTATCTTTTGAACACGCATTCATGTATGTATAAATAGAGATGATCACAATAGAGATTAAAAACAAACACAGGCGGTGAACAGATCCTCGCGGGCCATCGGTAACTCTCCACGGCAGGCCATTCCTTCCATCTTGCTTTATCGATCGAGTTTTATAATCAATTTTGCTCTGTTTTCTATTCTAAACGGTGCGCAAAGCAGAATCTCTTTTATTCTCTTTTTAATTATCTGCGGAACTGTACGATTCTTGTCTTGGTTGTATTATTCGGATTTGATATTTGGTGTTTGTGTGAAGCAGATTTGGTGTAATATGGAATCAAAGCAGGGGAAGGTTTTTCTTGGTGGGATACCATGGGAGACAACAGAGGAGCGACTGAAGGATTATTTTAAGACATTTGGTGATTTAGCGGAAGTGGTGATCATGAAAGACAGGTCCACAGGCAGGTCACGAGGGTTTGGCTTTCTTGTCTTTGAAGATCCAGCTGTGGCAGAAAGACTTCTCATGGATTCCAAGCACAACATCGATGGCCGAATGGTAAGTTTCTTTTCTTCTTTTCTCATGACCTGAAGATTTATGAGTAGCATGTTATAACTGGTTCATGTTACTATCTTTTTCTGTAAATATTTAGGTGCAAGTTAGAAAAGCAATTTCCAGAGATGAGCAGAATAACATAAATAGGAGTAGGGATGTTACACATGGTTATGGTGGCCAAAATCAAAGTAGGACAAGGAAGATATTTGTTGGTGGCCTACCACCCACTGTTACTGAGAATGACTTGAGGGAATATTTTAACCAGTTTGGTACAATCACCCATGCAGTTGTGATGTATGATCCCATAGCTCAATCATCTCGAGGGTTTGGCTTCATCACATTTGACTCAGAAGATACTGTGGATATTGTTGTGCAAACGCCCTTTTATGAGCTCAATGGGAAGAGGGTTGAAGTCAAACGATCAGTGCCCAAGGAACTTTCTAGTGGCCATGGTCGTTTTCCTGTAGGTAGAGGAGGGAATTTTAGTTTCAGCAATGCGCATGGCGTCAATTCTACTCCAATTCCTTCAGCGGGCTATGCTCCTGCAATGAACACTGGTTATACTGCTGCAGTGGGAGAAACATGGAGCTACTCTTCATATGGACCTGATGGGTATAATGTTTCCGGTTATGGAACTGCTGCAGGGTATGGACTTGCCATTAATGGTGATGGCTATGGTAACACTAGTTTTGTAAACAATTTTCCTGGCTATGGTCCTAGCATCTATGGAGGAGCTCCCATTAGCTATGGAGGTCCTGTTGCCTATGAAGCAGACAATGCAGGGAATGGAGGATTATATGGCAATGGTGCTACAACTACTCCAGGTTCAAGCATGTGGGGTGCTCCAGCCATGCCTTGTGGAAACACAGGTACCTTTGTTGGATATGAAGACCCGGGAAGTATGGGAATTAATCCCTATGGAGCAGCTCAAGTTGACAATGGGCAGTCAAATGGCAGCAATGCTGGTTATGCAACACAGAACAATGTGTTTGAAATGGGAGTCACACCTTATGGCTCAGGCAGCATGGGATACGGAGATGCATAGAGGGACACATGTGGCAGCTCTAGTAATGGAGACTCCTCTAAGAGAACGAGATCAACAACCAGAACGAGTGTGGGAGCTGAGTCAGGCGTATAGCATATCAAGGAGCCATGTACTAGATTATCTGGCATTTGAGAAGATGCTCTTAGACATGTATCGTGGTTAATCAACACTAATCAGTGAGAATTAGATCATGAAAATACAAAAATATATTTATCTATTTTATTGGTTAAGTATAAGTATTTTAAACATAGTTTTAACGGTGAGTTTATATTATTTTTACTTAGAGCTAGTTTATTATATGAATTGTATTTTAATTACATTCTTAAATTTTTTTTAGGTGTATAAAGTTGATTACTGTTAAAATTTGTAAATATTTATCAGCTTAGATTCATATTAACTTTAGATCTATCAAGCTTAGCTGGATCTAATCTCTCAAGGTGCAAACTTATTTTTTGAGCTCATAATTTGAGGAAATGATTGCATCTTCAGAGATTTGATCCCTCTTGACCCTCTTGATCTGGGGTTGAGATGGATCTAGGATAGTTATATAATACTATATAATATTTTTATTTGTATCTATGTGCCACTTTGTTATTCTCTCTTTATACACATTCTTTCGTTATATCTATCTATCTCTCCCTCTCTCTTCCCCTTTTCTTCATCTCTTTGTTGCCTCCTGCTCTCCTCTCTCACTCTCTCTCCAGTGCTCCCTTCTCAGTCTCTCTCTCTCTCTCCACCTCCCTTCCTCTCTATTCCCCTCCATCCCCAACTCCCTCTCCTTGTCTCTCTTGAGTATTCTTTCCCTTTCTCTCCTTATCTCTCTCTCTCTCTCCAACTTTGTCACTATCTCCGTCCCTCTCTCCTTCTCTCTCTCCACCTATATTTTGGATCAATCATGTCAACTAAAATACAATAATGAAATACTAAAAAAAATCATGTACTCTCTTTCCCTTTTTATCCTTATCTCTCTCTCTCCAACTTTGTCACTATCTCCGTCCCTCTTTCCATCTCTCTCTCCACCTATATTTTGGATCAATCATGTCAACTAAAATACAATAATGAAATACTAAAAAAATCATGCATTCCCTTTCCTCTCTATTATTGTTAGTCACTTTGTTTACTCTCATCCCATAGATCCTTAGTTAGGATGGATGTATATTGAATTTTAATAATATTATTTATAGTATATAAATTTCATGTCTTTATATATAAAAGTATTCTCATTTTTACCTTTATTAAAACCTTAATTTAATTTCTATGGGAATATTTTTAGTAGTCCTCGGGATATTTTTTATTGTGGAATAAGTTATGGTTGTTGGGCATGTGGTAGTGATAAGCCATGGTATTGTAACAAAGTCTATTTACAAGTTAATAATATCCATGGTAAGGTGGGGGTGAATATCCATGGTTAAGAATATTTTCATATCGTTATAAAATATTTTGATTGTGAAATAAGTTATGTTTTTAGGGCATGTGATATTTGAATTTCCTCTTTCAAAGTGCCATTAAACAAGGTGGATTTGAAATCTACTAGTTGGACCTCCCATTTACGTGAAGAGGCAAGGGATAGAATAAAGTAGATGAAATTATTTTGGGCCATATGATATTTTTTTTTAATATAGTCAATACAATTTCAAAAACGTTTTCTTCATTTTAGAAGTGGTATAGATCTCAAGTATCATTCTTCATCAACATATTACTACATCCAAATCTAGATGGCTAGTAATATTTGTGGATCAATAACCTTTAAAAATTGAGCTAAGATAAAGGAGGCTTTTTGGTATTGAGAATGTGTATTGTAACAAACTTGGTGTCTTAATGCTTGATCAAGGATATGGGGTATCAATATTTTTTTATTCCTCATGAGCTTAACAATAATCTTTGATACAACTCGGTAACATAATTAACCCCCTAATCCTTCATGAGGGTTGTTAGACATCACATTTCTCTAAAGCATTTTATGAAACAATTCCCATACATTGTCTAATCACCATCCACAAAACCATAATTTTTTGGAGCATTTCATCAATTAGTTTATGTGCACTTTTTATTTCTCTCAAACCCAAATCTTCTATAAAGTGGATCATGAAAATTATAGAGGACAAAAATCTGAAATATCTGCCATAGATATCTTGAGATATTTTAATTTTCCTCCAAGTTTCAGAGTTTGGAACCTCTCAAACATAAATTAATGGCAAGAATGCCAAGATAACCTATTTTGAGCTTTAATTTCAAGAGAATTCAGAAGACCAAACTTAGGGAATATTTTTGAAAATATAGTGAACCAAGATTTGAAATTTCTATTGGAATTTCCTTGGGATATCCCCTAAGTATGTTCTAGGTTGCATCCTTTGAAACCACTCTAAATAAAAGTTATAGTGAAAATTCCAAACTGACATTATTTTAGGAGCATTTAGGAAGCTTGACTTCCTTTGAGAATAACTTTGAAAATATAGGGAATGAAAATCTGAAAGTTGAACTAGATGTTTAGTGGTATTTCCCCTCACTATGATTGAAGCTTTACCCTCTAGAACCTCCTAGAAGAAAATTTGTAATGAAAATTCCAAGATGGCCTATTTGAAGAAGCATACATGAAGCTCATAAAGAAACAAGACATAAAAATTGAGCTAGGTGATTAACATGACGTCCCCTCACTATGGTCCAACTTTCATCTTCTGAAACTTCCTAGAAGAAACATTATAGTGAAAAATCCAAGATGCACTATTTACCTCATAAATCACATTTTGGGCTTCCATTTAACACTAGACTTCCCAAGCATATTAAGAGGTGTTATTCAACTAACGCAACCTCCATAGAGATTATGAAGAGTTAGTGACTTAAATTGATTTGTGGGGTCTGTTTTAAAGAGATTATGAAGAGTTGGGATTTATTTTTTATGCTTTTATATTTTATCTGCAATTTACTATGTCTAAATGAAAAAAAAAATCTATCCTGATAATGAGATAAATTTATTTAAACTATATTTTTGAACAACATAAGTGAAAACTAATTCATTAAAAATAAATTGAGAACAAATCTAAGTAAATTAAAAATAATATGATAAAACAATAGACTTTATAGTTTCAAAAGAAAAAAATAGAAGTACATTCTAACATTCAATAGAAATCGGTATGAATGAAAACAAAAAGGCTAAATATCGATAGTCTCTATAAAAAAATTAATAGATCGTGCAACATTTAAATAAAAATACCTATAAACACATCAATGTTTGAATTGGTCTTCAAAAAATTGACTGTAAAATTTTGATTACAAAACCAAAGTCTTAGAGTGAAACAATTTCCAACCCCGTTATCTTCTACAAACTCCTTATTTCAAACAATTAATAGATCATGCAACATTTAAATCAAAATACCTAGAAACACATCGATGCCTAAATTGGTCTTCAAAAAATTGACTGTAAAATGTTGATTACAAAACCAAAGTCTTAGTGTGCAACAATTTCCAACCCTTTTATCTTCTACAAACTCCTTATTTATAATCACACTGTTCAATTTAAAATAGA
This sequence comes from Pinus taeda, assembly GCA_000404065.3. NCBI lineage: Eukaryota > Viridiplantae > Streptophyta > Pinopsida > Pinales > Pinaceae > Pinus > Pinus taeda. The sequence continues at coordinate 79,325 of APFE031287593.1, read as the reverse complement.
AGTTTGTTTCAAGACAATTTCAAGAATATTTGTTTTTAGGTTTCTTGGGATATGGATAATTCTTTTTTCCCTTATGTAATTTCAATCCATAAATCTTGAAGCTCCAAGTGGTACCAACCTTCCATAAACTCTGCAAAAAAATCACAAAACTATCGTTAAAAATATATTAAAACATAGAGAACCCCCAATATAAAACAATTGAAACTAATCATTCAAAGAAAACTTGATTCTTGTAGATTAGCAACAAATTCCAAAATCTGATCCAAACTATTCTCTTCTATTACAATTTTGATATATAGACAACATACTCATGAGATAAAAGTAACAAAATGTTTTGGCATCAAGTTTCATTTCCAAAATTAACCTAGAAAATATCAATTTAACCAAATCATGTAACCCTTTTTCCACTGAATGATTGAGATTTTTAGATTGTATATTTGTTGAAATAAATGTCTCCAATTTTTTTCCCTCAATTTCCTCTTTCCAACGAGCTATCCCACACTTAATTTGGTGTTGTAGACCTCAAGATATGACTTCATGATTTCAGGAACGCTCCACAACTCTTAATTAAAATTGTGGATAAATTTGATCTATTGATTTTTAAATGCTAAAAGGATTATCTCACATGCATGAGGTGGAAGAAAACTAAAATGTATATATAATTTTTGAATTTACCTTAATGTTTAAAGCTAAAAAGATTGTCTAATGGAGAGACCCGTATATATTATATACAAAATAACTATTTTCACCAGAATCTAATGATACAATTTCAAGCAAGATTTTGACTTTTTGTTGTTTAAAATACATTTTTAAATGCATAAACAGATTCAACACCTTGAAAAGCCCCCTACTCATTCAAATTCTACAAATTAAACAACATAAAGTCACATTTTTTTATCATATTTTGGATGAAATTAATAAAAAAAGCTTTTAAAAAGATTATTTCATCTAATTTTAAAAACAATAAATGAAAACATAAACATTAATCATTAATCTAATAAATCGGGTGTTGGGAGCAAAAAAATGAAACTTAAATAAATCATCCCAGCTTTTCCATATGTCATATAATAAAAAAATAAAAATAATTTAAAATAGTTTAATAAATAAAATAATAACATTAATACTCACATAAAAAAAATGAATGTACAAGTTGGGAGTCTAGAGGTCGAGCACAAATAAAATAAAATTGAATAAATCTCTTCCAACTCTTGACAAGGATTATAATATTTAAAAAGCAAAATAATAAACAAATAAAAATAAAATAATAAAATAAAATAAAAATATTAAAAATATATGAAAATGAGATAAAAAGAAAAATAAATCTCGAATGAAATATAGAAGTAAGATAATGATATTTTCCATGTGGGATGCCTAACATGTCATTCAACCGAGAGGCTCATTTTACAACCCAATATGAGGGGATGTGTAAGTTTGTCTTTTCCTAAGTGGAGTTGACACATGCCCCTTTAAAATAAAAATAAATTATGATTTAAATAGAAAAATAATGCTGGCTATAATAAAAATAATGAATATGTTGTAAAGGAGTTAGAAGTAAACAAAAAATTGTGTACTTTTCAAAAATATTTCAATGAAGATTTAAATAAACTATTTGAAAAATTTATTAACAATTTATGTGGATGTCACTTCATATAATCTCATCCATATTTTTTTTGTTAAAATAAAATTTTTTTACATATAAATACATCAATGTGTCTTATCAATAAAATAATTAATACAAATAACATTGACATAATACTTAAAAATATTATTAATTAACAAAAATTTTTTTAATTTCCTGCATAAAATGTCTCATGTAATGTATGTAAAATATTTAATGTCAACTATGTATATAATATATCATTTTTTAATTTTTTTTTAGTATTTATATGAAAAAATAAGTTTTTATAGTTAAATGTTTCTTTGGTCTATATATATTCTATATAGCTTTCAAAAATACAATTTAAACAATGAAAATTTGTATATTATATTTTGCATGTTAAAGAAGTTTGCAAGAGAAGAAATTTGATCCCTCTAGGCTCATGTTAGATCCATACTTAAGATGAATCTATGCTGGTATATCGAATGACATGGCACATCATCATGTCATGTAGGTTGCCACATGTCATGCCACTTCAGTAGAACAATTGAAAATAAAACACATAACTTCAAATAGCCATAAATTTTGATTTGGAAGTTGAAAATTAAATAATTTTATATCGTTCGAAACATCCCGATGAGGCAGAGATGATGGAAATATCATAAATGACAAAATAATTAAACCAAAAATCACTCAAAATACAAATCTAAATGCAAAGCAAGGCAATCTTTTCAAAATTTTATATGAGGGACCGTTTATTTTTTAGAAAAATAAAAGGGGGTTTTTGGGGCAACAACAAATGGTGACGTACTGAGATGAAGTAATTATCTGTGTTAAAAATATCAGGATTTTATCATTTAACTTGTTAATCTTGGTTTAGTGTTTTCACTTATCATTTTAAATATATAATTCTTAATATCTAAAACTAATTAGTTATTTATTCAACGATAATCTATTTATCATAACGATTCAAAAGAGCATAAATATGTAGTTCATTAGTTATACTAGCCCAAAGTTTCTAATCACTTATGAAATCAAGCAAAGACCTAAGTCTTTATTCAAAACAAATCTTTGCACACGTTTGTTCCTTGCCTCTCCTTAAAACTTTCATTACTTCACTATTTGTGAGCATATTGTATATCCCCTTTAGTTTGAATCACAAACATTGACATCATAGCAAGTCAAAAGAGCATCAATATGTAGTTCATTAGCTATACTAGCACAAAGCTTCTAATCACTTATCAAATCAAGCAAAGGCCTCCGTCTTTATTCAAAACAAATCTTTGCACACAGGTTTTCCTTGCCTCTCCTTAAAACTTACATTACTTCACTATTTGTGAGCATATTGTATATCCCATTTAGTTTGAATCACAAACATTGACCCGCTGCCCGCGAGCAATCATAGGCCTGGCATATTTTCTTGTTCTCCTACTTTGAATTTCCTTATTTAGAAATTTCACCCTTTAGATTATATTAATAAAGAATTTCCATATGCAATTGGGTGATGGAAACAGAGTATTAGAGAGTTGATTTGATTGGAAAAAAATGGTGGTGAATAAAGACTAGGCCTACTAGTCTTTCCCATTTCAAAGTATTACTAATGTGATTTTTAATGTTATGAGATGACTTGTGCTCTTTGTAATGAATATTAGATACATTTTTTTTGTTAATATATATATATATATATAATATAATATATATATATATAATATATAAATAAAATATAATCTCCTCCAAAATTAAAAGGTTACTATTTATGTGCTAAAATTAAATAAAAATCAATTTTTTAATGTAAAATATTATTTCCAATGTGTTGACGAAATGAAAGAGAAATAACACCAAAAGAAAAATGTGAAACAAATAAAAAAGAGTGTAAAATATTACAAATAAGAATTAAGAAATATAATGAAATAAAATAACTTAACTGAATGATGTACAAAACGAAACACTAAGTGAAACAAATAATCAAATAAAATTGGGAATTGAAAAGAAAACTGAAGTAAATAAAATTATTTGATAAAAAATGCCTCGAAAATAGCAAAATCTCAATAAAAAATACGTGAAGACAAATATTGCAACTTATTACAGTTCAAAATAAAAAAGGAAAAAATGGATTATATGGGATATATTGAATGGAAAGCTCGAACTATTTTCCCTGTTAAATCTTTCAACTGCTTTGTTTTTTTTAAATTAAGATTGAGATAGAACAATGTTCTTTCACCAAAGCAATGGATGTTGAGATATTCGAGGTTTTTTATATTGAAATCAAATAAGATTAATGCATCTAAAATAAAAATTTAGTCTGTACTAAAAGTAAATTTGAAACTAAATACAGAGTTATGATATCAATATTAAGATCTTTATCAATTTAATTACGTCAATTTATTCATTTAAAATAATTCTTACTTCACAATCTTTAAAACTAATCCAACTAAATATATCATAACCAAATAAAAATTGAAAAGTAAGACTTAAAAAATATATTTAATGAATGTAATTATGAGCAAGATGGTAAATAACTAAAATAGATGAAAAAGTAAAATAAACCTCAACAAAAACATCCTAACAATGTTTCATGTTCAACTTGATACACCTTTCTCAAAAAAGTCATTTGTTTTTGCAATAAAAAAATAAGGAATTACCACAACACCAGTTTTCCTTATTATCTTTCAATTAAAATTCCAAATTCCAATGATCAAGAGTTGAAATGATTCAAAATTCATCATTTCATCTTTCTCATTTGAAAATTGTGTATCTAAATGACATTTAGTTCTTCATAGGAATATTCAATACGATTGTCTACACATGAGAAGCATCAAATACATCAATATATAAATAGTAACAACTTTTGGAAATCAAGGTCTACCAAATACAGAGATATCATTTCCTACAACATTATTAGTTTTTAATGCATCATTCAAAAGTTTTCATTTAGGAAATACATTAACATTATCAATCTTGTCAAAATCAAATCTACTTTCTCTTAAACCAGATAAAAAATGTGTAATATCATGCACATTTGTAATAACTTTTTATGCTAATTAAATATTGTTTTCCCCATGTTCTTTTAATACATTGGAATTCAAAAAATTATCTGTAAGTATTTTATTTACAAGTAGTTGAAGAGCATAGAGGCATATTATCAAAATTTCCTTAGAAACATCTTGAATAGACAATCATCGAAGAAGTCCATGAGTGTAACTTCAAAAAAAAATAATCTTCACTTACTATGGTTAGAACAAAAGAAGATTATTCTAAATGAGAATGTTGATTACTGGAGAATTATTTTCTCTCAAAATTTTCCCAAGAAAATATCAATTCTAGAAAAGGGTGACATCTATTCTTGGTTTTTTAGGTAGATATTTCTTCTCTTCCTATTTTCTCTCTAGTTTGTAGATAAAGGTGAATGATGAGAGTTCATCATGACTACTGGGTGGAACTGAAATGTCCCAACATCAAAATGGATTAATTCCCAAAGCTAGTTCTTCTAGAGGGATTTAAATAATCAACTAGCTCAAACTTTATGTGTAAGTGATATCCTGCTTATTAAAAGGAAATGCAGGGAGAGAAATAAGATCAAAATTTTCTTGTGAATCACATTTGAATATTATATTATCTCAAATATTTCCAATCAATCTTGCTAAAAAGAAATAGAATTAAAATGTAAAAAATGTTCAATATGTTGAATAAGAGAAAGCGTATCAATTAAAAAAAAATGTATAGAAATCCTTAATGAATTCATCTTCTCCCTTTCAAATATCTTGAATGCCTTATCAAGATTTAACATGTAGTTCATATTCACAAAAAAATATATTAAAACATTAACATGCTGAAATTATTAAAAACAAGAGTAACTGATATACTCTCAAACCTATTTTACACTATACACTTTGAAAATGAATTAGGTGTAATCATAATGCCAATGTAGCCATTGAAGTTTCTTTAAACCTCGAAACATATGTACATAAAAAATCAATATTAGAAGAAGGATTAAAATAATAAGAGGAAAATAAAGAATTGGACTATTTAGAATTTCATGCATTATGTACCATACAACGACATTAGTATTTACAAGAGACTTTGCTCGAAAGGATTCCTCCAACCTTGATTCAATTCTATCATGAAAATTATTATGTAACAAGTTGAGTTGCTAAATCAGGTTGAAGAGATATTAGAGATTGGGAAAATCTTATAGATGTAGGATTTTCCTAGTAGTAATAACTAGAAGTGATCTCAAGTAATGGATTCTGTGTGGAATCATGAAAGAAACAACAATAAGATAAATCATAACTATTATTAGAAATTGTAATGGTGTTTCATCAATTTGAAGGGAATCAGTTGAATCAATAAATACATCCATTCCCACTAAATTGTCAACATTGACATAACAACAAAGTTTGTTAGAAAAATGAAAAAATACAGTCAAATATAGTCTAGAAACTAAAAACAAAAATTGAAACAATAATAAACAATAAAAAAAATAACATATATAGAACTTAACCAAACATATGCAAGAAAAGAATGTGAACATTTATAGGGAATCTTACATGGAAAGATTATTTTAAATAATCTTGTATTATTTCTTGATATGTACAATGACTAGTGTGGAAAAGTGGGAAACAATTTAAAGATGAGTCTAGATTATGCATTAAATTAGTATGATCAGATATTAGCGGAAAAACCTTGTTGTGATTAACATCATAGATCTTAGCAAGATTAGAAGAATTTGTCTTCTTGACAAGTCTTTGGAAATAGAAATGTTAAACAAACAACTAATGGTGATTAATTAGAATCAAATATTGTATATGGACGGTCATCCTTCAATACACAAGATAAATTTCTATTAGTAGAATGACAACTATTAACATTAGTTGATTGGTTAAAAATTTAAATTTCGCCGAGTTGGTTATTTAAATCACAAAACTCTTCACTAATCAGAAAATAGAATGAATCATTAGAAAATTCTTTGGAAAATGTGTTTGTTACAACATTTCCCTCTTCCCATTTAGGAGGTTGAGAAAATTTAGATTGACAAGAAGAAAATATTTCATTAATGTAATATTGCACTTATTAAATTTAGATTGAAAATAATAGAAATCTATAAGTTCTAAAAATATTTTCCTCAGAATTATAATCATTAAATAAATCAAGATATAATGAATAATGTGTGCAATATGGAACAAAATGAAATGCATCACGTGAATCGTTAACGTGAATCATTAACCTTCAAGTTCGATTTAAACTTCTCTTCTCTAATAGTTAATTGATCAACATCCATTATATGCTTTTCTAGTAAATTTGAACATGAAACCTTATTTAAAACATTATCTTGTTCATAATCAAAATATGAAGGCAAAATCATATCATTATATCTATTAAGATGACGAGATTCAAGATAATTTTTTGGTGGAATATAAGTAATGATAGAACTTTGTGGGAATTAATCTTGAATTTGATCAGTTGAACTATGAAATGGTTGTTCTTTATTATGAAGATGTATTTCTGAATAACATTCTTCCATGTCTTAATAAAATGTTAAAACTTTTGGAATTAGACAACTTTCTTCATCACTATTCAAAATTTTTTGATTACTTGAAACCTCGTTGTCTATACAATGTTTTTCATTTATAATTTCCATATTTTTAGAATATAAACCATTATATGGATGAGAATCAATATACGATTTAAATTTTTATAATTTATTTTCTCATGGTTATCGGGAGAGAAATAAGATGTTGAAAACATTTACTAACATAAGGCACGCCATCATAAGGAATTCCATAACAAAAATAAATTAATCTTGTTGAAAAAAATTCTAAGCATTCATCAAGATTTATCCTAATATTATTATTTTCTTCACGTAATATATTATAATCATAATAATGATAAACAAACAAAAACTCTTCTATAAACTGGTCCAAACAATGAATAGAAGTGGTCGACAACACTTCACACCATTTTTCCGCATGGCCTTGGAAAGTAAGCGTGAAAATTCTACATATGACACCTTGATGAAGCATGTTATGAGAAACACAATTTGAATAAGTCGATTAATACGCTCATAGGTAGTAATTTTACCCTCACCATCAAATTTATTTTTCGACAAAAGATTTACTATCTTTAATGGAGCGTTGCAACATACTCATCCATATATGAAAATTCGAATAGGGATTTGGGAAAGAGACATTAAAAAAAATAAACTTAATGTGCAAAGCTCCAAAAGTTAGCATGTCATTCTGTCCTCCTTCTAGTGCCAAATTGTTGAGAAACAGAATAATTCCTCCTAAAATGAGCGAGTATCAGGGTCCCAATTATACCCTTATTCGTTTGGTGTGGCTACATACTCTTTGGAATAAAGGCTCGATTCCCTGTACTAATCTAACCTAAAAATATACACATAAAAACTAATCCAAAAAAGGAAAATATATTACCTAACACTAATATAATCTAATCATCCTAAATATTTACAAGTAACTATAAACAAATATACAAATTGTTATGTATGAGTGGATATTGCTTGAGCAATCTAAACAACAGGGGATGAGGGGATCACCCAAACACAATACTTCGAGAAAACACTATGGATATTTAAATTGGTGATAACCTTGACTAGAATGTGGGCTTAGTCAGCCACTTAAATTGACTTTTGGGCTTTGTGTTAAAGAGCTTATGAAGAGTTGGGGTTTATTTTTATGCTTTTATAATTTTATCTGCAATTTACTAAGTCTAAATGGTAGAAAATAAATATATCCTGATAATGTGAGAAATCTGTTTAAACTATATTTTTTAACATCATAAATGAATTCAAATTCATTGAAAATAAACTAAAAATAAATCTAAGTAAATTAAAAATAATTTGACAAAACAATTTACTTCATCATTTGAAAGAAAATTAGAAATACATTCTAACATTCAACATAAATTGATATGAATGGAAGAAAAAAAGATAAATACCAACAATGTCTATAAAAGAATTAATAAATCATGTAGCATTTAAATCACAATACCAGAAACACATCAATGCTTAAATTGATCTTCAAAAAATTAATTGTAAAATGCTAATTACAAAATCAGAGTCTTAAAGTGTAAGAATTTCTAACCCCATTCTCTTCTACAAGCTCCTTATTTATAATCACATATTTCAATTTAAAAATATAAAGCTATTTCATGAAAACTTCAGGAAGATTAGTTTTTTGATTCCTTCGGATTTGGATAATCTCTTTTTGCCATATGTAATTTCAATACATAGATTTTGAAGCTCTAAGTGGTAACAACCTTCGACAAACTCTACACAAAAAATTCACAAATCTAGCGTTAAAAATATATTAAAACTTAAAGAAAATCCTCAAACTAAAACAATCAAAACTAATCGTTCAAAGAAAACTTGATTCCTGTAAATTATCCGAAATTTAATCCAAAATCTGAGCCAAATTATTATCTGGTATTACCATTCTAATAGATAGATAACACACTTATGATATAAAAGGAACAAAATGTTTTGGCATCAAGTTTCATTTCTAAAATTAACTTAGGAAAAATTCGATTTGATCAAATGATGTATCCATTTTTATATTGAATTTTTGGGATGTTTAGATTTTGTACTTGTTGAAATAAATATTTTGAGATCGTTTTCCTCAATTTCCTGTTTCCATCCATATATCCTACGTTTAATTTGGAGTTGTGGAGCTCAAGATATGGCTCCGAGAGGTTGATAGTCGGTAGCCCTGGATTAAATTCGTGAATAAATTTAATCCATTGATTTACATGCTGAAAGGATTATCCCATAGGCATGGGGTGGAAGAAAAATAAAATGTATATATAATTTTGTGAGTTTATTTTAATGTTTAAAACAAAAAGGATGTAATGGAGGACCCAAAAGATACTTTTTAACATTAAATTAAATTTTAAAAATAATAAATGCCAACATAAACATTAATCATTAATCTAACAAGCACAAAAATGAAACTTAAACAAATCATACCTCTCACCACTATGGCAAATAATTAAATAAAAGATTAATGTACAAGTTGGGAGTCGAGAGGTCAGGTGGAACAAAACATCATCTCCCGACCTACGACCATTGTGGATTAGAATATTAAAAAAATAATAATAACCAAATTAAATAAATAAATAAACTAATAATAATAAAACTAAATAAATATTAAATATATGAAAAACTAAATAAAAAATAAATCTGGAATGGCCCACGAGGCATAGAATAAATGGTGATTGGGTGTACTATTAAGTCACTTTGTGATGTGAAGGTCATCGGTTCGAATCTCTGTGGGAAAAAATACAGTCATGTTAAGGACAAGTGTGGCCGAAGTCAGGTGCGATCCCCAGGTGATTTTGATGGCTTAGATGCCCTTAGATCATGGTTACTCAAGCTAAAGTAGCCTATATTCATCTCCTAAGGACACATATAAATTGACAAACAAAAAAATAAAAATACATATGGAATGAAATATATATGTAAAACAATGAGATTTTTCATGTGACATGCTTGACAAGTCATATATCAAATGACATGGCATGTCATCATGGCACATAGGATGCCATGTTCAATGCCACTCCATTTGAACAGTAAAAAAAATATAGAACTGCAAACAGTAATAACTTTTTTATCTCAGAGTAAAAAACCGACAAATTTTATGTCATTGGAAATGTCTTGACAAGGTGGAAATGATGGAAATATAAAAAAATAACAAAATAAGCAAACCAAAAATCACTAAAAATAGGAATCCAAATGCAAAGCAAGGCAAGGAAATATTTCAAAAATTTTATATGAGGGACCCTTTATTTTTGAGAAAAACAAAGGGGGTTGTTGGGGTGACAACACAACAATATACTTTTTTCTTAATCCGACTCCTAGATCAAATTTTTTGGTCATTTGAGGTTAACCCTCTTAAACCATTTCCACATCAACAAGTCACCGACCATGTGGTACCCTCATGGCACTAACACCTCTCACAAGGTCCAACATGGCATTCACCACTTCATAGCACCAGAGCGCCACAATGCCAAACCCAACTGCTAAGAGAATTCTACTCCTAGGCTTCCACGACATGAAATTTTTTTTCACATTAAGTGATGGGAATGATTCTCCATCTCGTGGATCTTTTTTTCTCTGTGGCATTCGTCAATCACACCTCACCTACGAAATGAATTACTAAACCTTTCTAGGGATCTAAGCTTTGCGGTGATGTGGCTTTGGGCCACTTCAACTCCCAATGAACACCACATGGCACCACCACATCAGTTGGAAGCACTAACCACCTCCATGTGTCACTTAGTGCCACGTTAGCATTGGCTTCAATGTGATCCATATTTTCTAACTTGATAATGTCATCTTGCCATGTGGTACCCACTACGATGGAACATGTCACCTAGAAATCAACCACTTGGCCATCTAGAAAGACCAATCCCACATGTCGTCTGTCACACTATTAATGTGCCACATGAGTACCTTGCCACATCATGTGTTGTCTAGAACCCTACGTGGCCTCCATGTATTCTCACTTGCCTATGTGGCACCCTGCCACCTTAGCCCAAGAGAGGGTCCCATAGGGTCCTGAACCATCATGTAAATCAATAATTTATCATTGTAAATTTAAGGTTTGACTACCAACGCTTCCATGTTAATCCACTCATCTCCATCAATTCCCTAGGACATGATTTTTCCTATTCCCCAGGAGAGACATAATTCCTTTTCCCAATGTTAATACTTTTCCATCCCCCAAATGCATACCTCCGCTTCTTGGGACATATAAATTTCGTTCATTAACAGGAACAATTTCTCAATGCACCTTGTGCATCCTGTCAATATTGTCATTCACTCATACTCAGATGAAGTCATTGTCACACTTCTATGACATGAAACAGAATTCAATGTCAAGTGACGGGCATTATCCTGTCTCGTTCCTTTTGTTGATCATGCCTCATTTCAAAGATCCTTCCTCGAAATCCTGACACAACCCAACGTGAATATTCCATGACATGGAACAAGGATTTTCTTGTCTCGTGCTCCCATTAACTTTTCCCCTTGCAAAGTCTTCAGATTTATTTACAAATCAAGCTCATTTTTCCCGAACGAAATCCCGTCAGCCTGTGATGCATGGGCTTAGGGACTTTCCCATTATTGCTTGAAGCCTATTGTCCCTCTAAACATTGTTTTTTACAGTAATGAGTCCATCATCTCCACTCTAACATCCAAACCTCATCCATGGACATTATATAATACAATAAAAATGTGAACATGCCTTTTAATAGGCATTGGACAAGTCAAGTGGTGGATAACATTATTCTACATATTAAGCTCAACAACATCATACCACTCCCTAAAATGGGTGCAACACAATACCATTAGATAGTGATAAATCATGCAGTGCAACATAAAAAAAATCAATGATCTTAACCATTAAATAATCTTAGCCATGCCAAGAATGAAATCCACACATTATAAATGAGCTTTATAACCAAAAAACTATCAACAAACCCAAGGGTCTCTAATCCCTTCAAACCAAGATAAAAATCACATATGCATCTCATTAAGACAACTAGGAATAACACAAATCCTACATAGACAATGTTGATACAACGATTGTTATAGCCCATAATAACAACATTCAACATTCATAATGCAACATATAGACAAGTGCGTACATTTATCTATATAGCTTAATGGCTGGAAACAGAGGGATGGACTTCAACTCTCCACCTAACTGTAGGTCATGTACATTGTTATATTTCTTGCAACTAACTTCACTGAAGCTGGGCTCAGAGTTTGAGGAGTAAGTTCCGAAGGGAATTCACACCAATGATAATCACTTTGATCACATAGAAATCTAGAGACCACCATGTCTCCACCTACTTAGTAAAATATCACATTCCAGAGTTCCTTCACTTGTTCAACCAGGAATCCAAAGCACACTAAGTCTCCTTATTCTAACCTTGTGTATATGAAAAACACACAGAGTTTACCCTCTCCTAACCAGGAGTCTAGAGTGCACTATGTTCCACCTACTCCACCTCGTAAGACTCAAGAATTCATAGTGTTTCCACCTTATTCTTATCTTCTTGTCACTTCAACCATGGTCCTCCATGTCTTCTATGTAGGGATCCATAACACAAAATGGTTTGACCCACTTGACCCAGTGAGAATCCATACTACATTGTGTCTCCATTTTCTTTTCTCCTACCTTTTTGTCAAGCCACATACCCCTATGTGCTTTTTCTCTTGCACCAGTGCTTGTGCCCAACATTATTCTTCTCCTCACGAGTTCACTTGTAATTCTCATATGCCTAACCAGACATAGGTGCATCCACAACACACAAGCCCATGTCTCTGAACAATTTCCAATAACAACCATGCATGCTCCTAGTGTCTCTCCGCTCTAGTTTCTCTCTACTCCTCTATGTGAATTCTTACCTCCTATACTTTCCCATCGACTCCCCTTTTTCTAATGATCCCTCGTTATCTCTTATGTGTTGACCACACAATGCAATCCACAAGGAAAGCATATGTGGTATGGGCTTGTCATCCATTTAGGAATACCATACTCCACCTCCCTACCTGCCATGTAGGCCATCAATCCCAGTTAAAACTAATGGTCATTAAATGAACAACCCATGTTAACCAATTACCAAGCAACTCATCCCCAAAATTTGAATCCATGTTCACTCTTCTAAGCCCGGTCATTATGTTTCCATTTCCACAATAGTTACATGAATTGCAATTTATAGTGATAATTACAAGAGGAATAGAAAAAGGGATGTCACATACCCCACCCCCTTAGAAGAACACCAGCCTCGATGTTCTATACCCGAACATAAAATTCAACAATGTTCTATTCCTGAACACAAAATTTGACAATGTTCTATTCCTGAACACAAAATTCAACAATATTCTATTCCTAAACACAAAATTCAACACTTCTCTAAATTCGAGCACAAAATTCAACATTATTTAATTCTCAAACACAAATTCAATAGTGCTCTATACCCGAGGACAAAATTCAATAATGCTTGATACCCAAGCACAACACTCAACAATGTGATTTATATATACACAACTATTTTATATTCATCTACATAATGAGCATAAATGGGTAAGATACCCTCATTTAATCAACCATTTACCAAGTTACTCGCATCATGTAGGTTTTTCTCACAGTCATAGTCAATGCAATGAGAAAATATCGAACCTATCGAACAATGAAAAATTTAAGAACCTTGCACTTAATACTTTCCTTGCCGCATGAATTACATTTTCCATGACTAGGGGACTTGATTATGATATAACTTGACAATGTCAAGGGCCATTGAGCTTGAGTTAGCTTCACTTCTATATTATATTTGATTTGACTACAATGATAAAGTTCACGCCACAATAGCGATGGTGACCAACCCTCTTACTTCGATGTAAACAGGGTCATATGCAATTAAGCAATGGTCCAGACTTGAATTAGCCTCTATTCTACAAGGTTGCACACTCACCCATGGTAACACTCGGTGTAATGCTAAAAGACTCCTCATGTTTTGATAGGACGACACTACTCGTTTAAATTGAGAAACTTATAACGCGTAGGTGAAATGTGTTAATAGCTCAAGTGATCACATGATTTCATGGGAACAAACACATACAAGTCTATGATTGTGGACTATAGCCACCACACTAATCAATGAGGAATTAGGCCCCTATTTAATAGGAATTTTCCTCCATTGGATTGCACAGTTCGTTTAGGATCTTCCTCTAATTGCATGCACAATCTGTACAATTCGAATAATTATATAGATGATAGGACACTTCCCTTGAACTCTAATCTCAACTAGGTAACTCTCATATTTAACATGCATGAGTTATTTATGAGTGATTCATCAGTTAAATAGTTGAAAACATGAAGCAACACCCCACTATTTGACCTCCTACTAGTTCCTCCAACAGTTGGAGTCTAATTGATCTTAACTTAGTTTAACTGAATTAATTAATTACAACTCAAAATAAACTCAACCAGGGCTTCTATAAAGTAGGATCCACTCTACATGACTCAAGTTAGACTCTCAACTAGAATTAACTGAGCCAAATAAGTCAAATTAACTTAGTTAACTCATACAAGTTGTCTCGTGATGTGGAATTACAATTGTATTCCTAATTTAATTCAAGGACAAAATTACATTAGGATTTTCTTGTTGCATTTTCAACATTTCTTGTTTCCATTTTCAACACTCCCTCTCAACAAGAAAGGGATTCACATCTACCCTGATCCAACATCTTTAGATTTTATTGCGTGCAACACTTCTCACTATTATTGTTGCTACTGCAACATCTGCAACTGAAAAGCATCCAAAAAAATAACAAACTGAATCAATTGTGTCTACAACTATCTACTAGGAAAATTGTGTTGTTGCTGACTCTACTACTGAGCATCCTACTCTGTTGTCAACACTACACTCTTTAGTATCTGACTAATGTTGATCCTCCTACTACTAAATATTTTGGGCCCCCATAGCAAGGTAATTATACATGAGGCAAAAAATACCTCAATGCACCCTGCCCAAATTTATGCACTCTTGGGACTATTTCTTCACATTGCCCCACCTCTCACCTAGAGGTATGGCTGCATGTGCTCCCTCTTTCCACTTTTCTTGAAATTCCCCCTACTGGAGGTCTATGCTTGAGTGGATGTCTCTACTCGGCCTCCTCTCTACTTCTCCAATTGTGGCTTCTCCACAACTTTTTGAGGCTTCTTTTGAGGTTGCATGTTGAGAGGTAATTCATGTTTCCTCTCAACAACCACGTCTCTAACATTTTCCTTTCTCCTCAAGGATTTGTGTGCTTCTTGTACATCAAGTTCATACATGTTTTTAACTTGCACATTGATCCATTTCACTTGTCCCGTGGTGATGTGTCTAAGGAAAATCTTTCATTTGCTAAATATCACATCGTATCCACGATATTCCAATACCATGATAGAAACAAAATTATTCTTTAGTCTTGGAACATACATCACAT
>APFE031287593.1:27372-58247 GCA_000404065.3 Pinus taeda | reverse complement strand
AAAGTTTAAACTAATATATGTAGGCTAAAGTCGGCTTTCACTTTTTAGGATTAATTAGGTTTATATATACACTCGTCAGAGGATTCTTCTCTCAAAACCATTTTTTGGTCCTGATGATGGATCCCCTTTGGGGTTCGAAACGTCGACATGATGAATATGATACTGTGGTTAATGTATGTTTTTAAAATAGTTTGACATTCATTTTACATACTTAAAATAATTGATATAAAAATGATTTCATCTCTTGTAGGCCTTCAAACAAAGGTTAAATTTTCTTGTCCATTTTGTGGTCCTAAGACGAAATCTCATCATTCAAGAAGCTTGGTAAAGGACTCAATGTTTGATGAGTATAAGCACTTCCTTTCTAATAACCATAGGTGCCGAAGTAATAAAAGGCATCTTTTCAATGGGGAAGAAGAGACCCAATTAAAACCATAGAGATTGACACCTCATTCATGGAATTTGCAATATAATAGAGTCTCTCAAGGTATGGATCAAATTGTTTATGTATCAATATACATGACATGTTTGGATTATTTTATATTTTTATGGCATTCTCTTCATTGTACTAATTGACATGTTACATTGTTGTTATAATATCTTTACCTATGATTCAATTTGTAGTTTGTCAAGGCATTAATAGTAGGGCACTTCCACGAGGAATGAAAATTTATACTGACCAATTAAATAGGCTCCCCTAATATCAGCACCTAGAAATTTTTCATTTTTTTGATATAATGCACATCAACAAGAATGTAATATAGACATTATGGTGAATCTTAGATGGAAGGAGAGATAAAGAAAAAAATTGTCAAGATTTGTGATGACAATAAGGAGGCCGACCATGCATTGTAAAGTGCAATCCATTCAAATAACAATGAAGACGACCAAAATATAAGCACACTTCCATGGTTATTGATAGAGAATCAAAGCAAGCATGTTAAAGAAGTTATTGAAAAAAATAAATCTCCAACTGGATTTTCTTCAAACATAAAGAATATCCTAAAAAAGAAACCTGAATTAGGTGGGGTAAAAACTCATGATTGGCATATGTTCATTAAGGTAATTATTTTGGTGTATATATATTTTATACATTGGTGAATCATCTTTTCAATTAGTGTTCTTTTTCTACTAATTTCAAGAAAATAATGATCGATCATTATTTTTGTTATGGTATGTTTTACCTTTATCAAACAAGTTATATACGATCTTGGCAAATACATGAGGTAAGTGGAGATTTATGTGTAAAGTGTAATTTGTTCAATAAGTTGTGTTACATATTTTTGATTGCATGTGTTTTTATTCTCATCATGTACTATATATTTTTTTTGTTGAAACCTGTGATTTGGTTGCTTCATTTGTATATGGTTGTCATCTAAGAAATAAATAAAAAAATATATAAAGTATTGGAGGAAACAAATTCCTCGTCTAATGTGTAAAATGAAAATGTATCTACCTCCAACATTTTTCAATGCACAAAAACGCTACCTCATACACCAAGTCGAGGATATTGAAAAGTGTGTACTTGTACACACAGTATCAATGTGGATGGTTGAGGGGCACTTGAAATCATTGAAGGCTTTGGTCGGACAAAGGGGCACGTCCTGAGGGTTCTATGGTAGAGGGATATATGGTATATCAAACCATGGTTTATCTTTGTCAATATACTTGTGAAATAGGAAAAATTATTAATGTATTGGATCACATTTGGGATGTCAACTGCAAGGACAAATTTGAAGGGGAGCACCTATTAGCAAAAGGTAGAATGAGCAAAGTGAGATGTAAGTAGATAGTGGAGATTTATAGCACATTTGACTCTTTTTTTTTTTTTTTTTATGTACATCGTACTTATTTAATTTTTAATATTCTTGCATAATCCATTATTACGAAGGTATAAAATGGTAACTAATTATATATATATGTGAATTGTTGTATTTCAATACAACTGATCAGGAGTGGGATGAAATACATTTATACATTGAAAATAATATTGATTGGATGAAGGTATGGATTGAACGATGCAAACAAGCTAATAATGGTGGGTTATCATGGTAGGGTGTGTCTACATTGGTTAATTAGGCTCAACGTAATCGAAATACCAATATTACACAAAGGGAAATTAATTTAGCATATGGTTTAAAAGATTATCAAGGAAGAATATTCACCCATACTAGTAAGTTTTTTTAAAATTATATTGATGCATATGGCATGTTTTTTTCTTAATTTTAAAATTTTACAAGTATAAATATGCTTATCAATTGACATTGCATGTTTTATGTGTTTGACATATTGCAGTTGAAATACCACAACAAAATGTGGTGCAATGGTAGAAAATTTTGCATCAAAAGGTTGGATGAGAAGATGAAAACTTCTGATAGTGGGATAACTACAAAATTTCAAGTTACCAATGTTTCCTCTAGAAGTGGTAGATATCCATAACTCTCTCACAATCGATACTCTGGGTATTTGCATGATATACTTGAGTTTGACTTTGAATCCTTCGAAAATAGTTGTGTTCGATGTCAAATGGTTTAGGCTATTAATCCATGAAAGTGACCCTGGTAGCACTGTTATTGAGCATGCTAACTGATTTACCATGGTTGATACAAGGAATATTGAGTAAATATCAAAACAATATGTTCTTCCAGGAGAATGTGAACAAGTATTTTATCTAAACAATCCAGGTAAAGCGATTTGGTCATTTGTTGTTAGATATGATCCCAAATGAAGGTTCGTAAAGTATAATGTAGGCTCGGAACAAGATGAACATTAGGGGAATTTTGAGGTCTAAAATGGGCTTCCTAAGAAAAATTTACAACCAAAGTAAACTTTATAAGAACCAATAGGATTCAAGATGATGATGTCAACCATGGTGGATTAACCATTTTTGAAGTACAAAAGTAAAAATATTAAAAAATAATAAAATAATAAAACTACTTTTTCAACTTATCTCCATAATGTTTTACTCAAATTTTAAGTGGGAGTACTCATTGGATGCAAAATTTAATTCCTTGTCCAAGGAGTACCCGTATTTCATACTTTCGATGGACCCTGCTACACGAAAAATAAGAAATACATGAAAAACGTGATTACAATCATGTTTTTCATGTATTTCTCATTTTTCATATAGTAGGGTCCATCGAAAGTATGAAATATGGGTCCTTATTGGATGAATAACCAAATTTTGCATCCAACGAGTGTTTCTGCTCAAAATTTGAGTAAACCCATAAGGAGGTAAGTTGAAAATACAAGTTAAAAAAATAGTTTTTCATTTTTCCCTCTAAATTTTGATGATGTAATGTAATCTTATTTTATTATTTCCACTATTATTTTATAATTTCCTTAGGAGGCCCATTTTAGACCACAAAATTCCCTTAATGATTGAAGAAGAAGATGGCATAGAGGAGTAGGGGGTTCATGCAGTGTCAGATAAAGACTTGCTATTGACATTGTGTCAGATGAATAACTTGAAGAAGTTGAACCAAATGTAGAAGAGCATGTTCTCGATGATGATATAGACGATGGTGATGATGATATGGTGAATCCTTTGTATATGAATTCTGAATTGGATGATACAGATGATGCGTTGGATGAGGAAGAAGATTAATGATATAAAAATGTTGAAAAGTAAAAGGTATGCATTTATACCTTTTCATTTGGTTTTTTCTCTTTCGACCACCTTAAATTTTTATTTTCCTATTTTTTATGTTTTAATGTTATTGTGTTTCTTTCAAATATATTACAATAGATAGATGGGTATCAGGGAATTGAGAGTGATGTGGGGGGCAAGGGGGAGGGGAGGGGCAATATGAGCTTCCACCTTCATGTGGTTGGACTTGTTCAATATAGAATATATTATTCTTGAAACAAAGAGAATATCATTTACATACCATCATTTGCAATTTTTACTTTGGTTCGTTAAGAAAACGTACTAGGCAAGTTGGGTGACGGGTAAACTAGGCAACACAATGATCAGGAAGACGCACGAAGTAAGGTTGGCCCATGTCTGCCCATGAAATA
This sequence comes from Pinus taeda, assembly GCA_000404065.3. Lineage (NCBI taxonomy): Eukaryota > Viridiplantae > Streptophyta > Pinopsida > Pinales > Pinaceae > Pinus > Pinus taeda. The sequence goes on along the minus strand of APFE031287593.1, from coordinate 54,227 downwards.
ATTTCCCACCAGGGTGTCTCATAATGATTTTTAGAAAATTTACTAAATTAATGTTTAGGTGTTAAAATACAGTTTATAATTGTTTGATTATGCAACATGGACATACTAGCAAATGATAATATTTTGTTTTCATTGACGAGCTAATGATTTGTGTTGATTAATTTGAATAGTAGGGAGAATGCCCGCATCCTGGTTATGCTTGCATGAAGCCAGGGCACCCCGACACCCACATGCAAATGTGGCATGCATGGCAGGTGATAGGATGGGAGAAATGATGGGAAAACTGAACAAGTGAAGTGAAACGAGGGCATCATGTGCATGAAAAGCGTGTGTGCTTGCCTCAGCGTGCCTGAGCACCCAAATGAAACTTGCATGACATGATGATGGGAATACGAGTTGGGTGCATCAAGTGGACTAAGCGAGTTGGACGATGAGTGAACAAAGGCACCCACATAAAAGAAGTAACTTCAACCCATTACTGCCAATGAATAGAGTTACAACAAGGGGGTCTCATAATGACTTTTAAAAAATTGATTAAATTCATATTTAGGTGTTAAAAGTTGGTTTATAATTGATTGATTATGAATCATTGTAATAAAAAATGGAAATATTTTGTTGTCATTGATGAGATAATGAATTTTTTTCATTTTTTTCATAGTAGGGTGAACACCCACACCATGGGCATGCCCATACGGAGCTGAGGCACCCGAGTGCCCATGGGGGCATTGTGTGCTAGGCACGCTAAGGCACCCATGCAACGTGTTGGTGGGTCAGGCCGACTTGGCAAGGGGAGCCTGCAAAACATAAGTAAGGTCAACCCACGACTACCCATGAAGGGAGTTCCCACAAGGGGGTCTCATAATGATTTTTAGAACATTAATGTTTGAGTGTTAAAAGTTGGTTTATAATTGATTGATTATGCAACATGGTACTGAAAAATGATAGTATTCTATTGTCATTGATGAGTTAATAATTTGTGTTCACTGATTTGCACACTAGGGCGAATTCCCACCAGTGATCAAATTTGAAGGGCAGGTCTTAATTTCATTTAGAAGAGCGCACATTCAGGTCACCCTTCCATAATGAAAAGCACAAAAAAAGAAATTCAATTGACAACAATAAATTATCTTCAAATTTATTTTTTTTAACACATGGTGAATAAGTAACTGTTTGGAATTAATTTTGTGAGTTCCAAGACAACCTACTATTGGTTGTTGATGTCTTTACAATGTTGCAAGTTGTAAGATATTCCTCAATTGATCAAGAACAATCACCCCTTCCAATACAACTGCAAGTCCAGTATTCATCATGCAATTCATACACATTGTAACTAACAAGTGACAGGCCAACTGTGTTCATAACATTTATGTTCACCAAATGATATGTTTCTTGTCTTTTTACTTGAATTATTTTTATATTAAGCAGAGGTTGGTGTAGGAACATCCAAAAAAGAATTAGTTTGAGATGAAAGAAAAAATTTACATCTCAACGTGCAGTTGAATATTACACTCTTAAAACATGGGGCATAAGAGCCAATAAGATGATTTCACAGTACAAATTCCACTATGCCAAGAGCCATTTTATGTGGTATGGGAAATTATTATTAAATTGATATGAGTAGTGAAGAACATATATGTAATAAATAAAACGTTATCCAAATAGTAAAAGGAAATGTTGTCGATGCATGATCAAACTATGGTTAATGGGATTTGTAATTACAAACATGCTACATTGGATTGCGAAAGTACTTTTGGTAGTTTTCGAATGCTGAGTAAAATAGATGTGGCATTTGAAGATTCAATATCCATTTTTCCAAAGCAATGCTAGTACTAAGACAACTGAAAAATTTCTATTCATTTTCCCTTCATGTCTGAAGAACTTTTGTTGAGACCTGGTTAGCTAGATTCAAAATCATACCAAAGGCTTTGGATGGTTGTATTGTCTTGGTGTTAAGTGTACAAAAAGTAAATCATATCATCAACTTGGAACTGCTTACATCATTGGTACACTAGTGAAGTTAAATAATAAGGAATTTTCATAAGAACTAGCATAATCTGTAGGTACAAGCAATGCCATTGCACTATAGTGGTAGTTATGATCTAGTATATGGACATGATAAGAAATCAAAGGCCAAAAATTGTAAAAAAAGCTTGGTAATACAACAAGCGGCACAAAATCAACGCAGAAAAGGAATTCATTCTATAGACGATAGGACTCAATCAAAATGGTAGATATAACTCTGGCCACTTATTTCAGCTCACTCAGAAGATATACAAATGGTAACTTTTACAATTTGGTGGAGGAACTCGCAACTACAATATGTTATTTGTGTTATCTATTTCAGTCTTGTTAAGTATCTACAATAAGAAAGGCACAACTTGAAACAACAATGTCAAGCATGGCCTCCTAGAATTCTCTTGATTCCAACCTTCTGCCCAGGACTAATTTTGGAGGGAAATCTAATTTCAAACTTGATTATGAAATTTCCTTTCCTGCCATGCTCCTTTGCAATGGGCATTCCCTCATTGGGAATAATATTTTCATACCTAGGGTATATAATGTCATTGAAAGTAAGATTTAGTGTCTTCCCACCCAATGTTGGAATTGCAATAGAAAATCCTATGAGAGCTTCAACTAAGATCATCTTCTAGACAAGAACCAAGTCATTGCCTTCTCATCTGAACAAATCATGTGGCCTCTCATCAATCACAAATACTAGATCAGCAACCACAACCCTTAACTATTCATTCCCTAATCAAAAATACCATATCAGTAACCAAAACTCCTAACTGTTCATTCCCCTTCTTTGGAAATGTTATCTTAGTCACTTTCTTCCATCCTGGTTTTATTTCTATGCTCAAAACCTCTTGAATGGTCATAGTCTTGTTGCATGCATAAAGACAAATGTCATTTCTCATAACAAAAGAACACAAAAATATCTACAACTTACTACTAATGAAAGAGACAAAAAAATACCCACCCACTGCCATTCAGCACATCCCTTGAAATCTTCATCTTCAATACAACACCATTGTATAGTTATTCAAGGGTACAAAGACTAATTTTTTAGGAAATACGAAGTTCATATTATTGAAACTTATAAGATACATTCAAAAAGAGCAAACATAATATTGCAAAGTTAGCAAATACATATGATCCATCTATAATACTTAGGGAGACCATATTAGACCATGCATGAAAAATATTAAATAACACAATTTAATATGTTTAAAAAATGAAGTGCCCAAAGATCTAAACATATAAAATGAAGAAAAGGAAACTTAAGAGGAAAACTACCACATTCTGATGTTGTCTCTAGTTCAAAACAAGCAAGGATGTATGAAAATCAACACAAAAATGCTAAAAAAAAATTTCACAAACAGAAAGATACTACTATGTCAAAGGCTGCATTAGTAAATGCATTACTCTTACACATTTTTGATTGAGAAATGTAACCACATAATATCATATTGCACAGGCCTTGAACTCAACCACAATTGAACCAACTATAGGGACAAAATCATAGTTGGGAAACTACATATGAGTCTAAACTAAGAACAAAAAATAAACATACAGAAATCATTACATCTTAAAGAAATTGAAATAAGAATAAAAATATGAAGAAACATAAATACTTATATTAAATGTATATGGAATATCTCATTTATAAAATTAAAAATAAATTCTAGCTTATATAGGAGGTATCAGTGGAATTCTAGCTTATAAACTTCATATTTGACAAAATCATTGTTCTATTGTCTATTAAAACTCTTTTGGAAAGTTGAGACTTCCAATAATTTCACATCTCAAATGATTGGAACTAAAGTCCCTGGACTTGGCCGCTACATTGATCCAAGATAGCTTCTTCTTTCAGTTATAAAACTTTGACAGTTGTAGTCCTCCATCTTAACATATCTTGTGTAATATCTTGCAATGATTCCATTCAATATGTTTCAGAAAAAACTTGACATACAAACTTGAAAAATATGGTTATGTTTTCATTTACAAAAGTCAAATGGTATAAAACTAAAAAATTTCACTTACCAAAATGATTCGCTCAAGTGCCCAATAGAGTAAGACAATGATGGTAATAAATATTGAAACATACTAGTTCTTTCAATCTATTTTCATAGTGGAAGAGGTTTTCGAGTTTTCATCTCTTTCCATTCATCATAAATATCATTCCAATCTACCTCATTTAAAGCATGAGGTGCACTGGGAGAGATAAAAATTAGCATATCCAATGTTTTTAAAGAATGTCTTGCTCTATCCTCATTTTTTATCCGATTTAATTTTGAAAAACCTCTTTCACAAACTACTGTACTAGCCGAAATAACAAGAATTTCTTGTCATAGCTACATTAAGCATGGACATCCTTCAAACCATTCAATTTCACCTCCACATAGATCCCATGCTCCAAACATATGCTTTTTTGGGTAAGATTTATACATAGTACATATAAATTCATTCATTTCACCCATACATTTAATGTTCTCCACAAAAAGCAAGCCTCCAACACTAAATTGTTCACATAAACATGTCAACCATCTTCTTGTTTGAGAGTCTCTATCATCCATATCCTCAGAATAATTACGATGATTAAAAAACTTAGCTGCATTAAAAATAGGTAAAACCGTGAACCTTGCATTTAGAGAGCCAATCACCTTCATTACAAAACCCTTTCCCAGCATAATGTAGTTATCTAGTGTCCTTGATCTTTGTGGCTTTGGCAAAATCTCAAACCTAAATTCATGTACATGTAGTATACTTATGCAATCTACAAACTCAACAATTCCTTGTTGTGTTTTACTTAAAAAGTATGATGTGTGCATTACACCTGCCCCAAATGTGCCTCTTAGAAATCGCTAATGAAACATGTTAATAGTGATATCCAAAGTTGTTCCAATAGATGTGATGTCAACATGATCCTCTTGGAACTTTTGATTCAACTTATTTAACTCAATAAGCACATCTGCAAGTAAGTGGATGCAAAATTGAACTTGAAATGTTGTAGCCATCTCATACATCTTTTTCTCCACCAAATCTCGGTCTCTTAACAAAGCAGACATGAGCTTAACGAGTATTTCCATGACTTTTCCTCTAGAAGCCATCTAATATGATGAATTTGTAACACTTCTAGCCTTGTGATTTGAAATGACTCCATTAGCTCTTTCAATTATCCATGTCTTTTAGTAGATTTCCCTAACCATGAATAGATCGTGTTTGTAAACTTATCAATAGCTTGCAACTCTTCAAAATAATATGAAGCACCATTTGATGCTAATGCTTCTTAATGAGCTATACAGTGGATATCTAATAAATGAGGGGCATGTCGACGAATCTTAGTAGATAAACCTTCATTAATACCCTTCATGGATGATGCTCCATCAGATCCAAATCCAACTAACTTTGTCACAGATAGATTCATATCTTCTAAAAGAGATGTCACAACATCATACATAGACTGTGATGTTCCATCCCTAATTTGTAGCAATTGTATGAATTTTGTAGCACATGGAACTCTTCCTTCATTTGTCAAATATGTATTATAAACAATCAAATGTTGCACCATAGTCCAATCAGTGCTTTCATCAACTAAAAGGGAGTAATATGGACTTTGGAAAATCTCATATTTTAATTTTTTCCAATATACCTCCTTAGCAGCTTCTAGAAAGTCTTTTCCAGATGTTGTATTTGTATATGCTATGTATTCATTTTCTAGAGGCATGTGAGGAGTGTTTTTATACCTATTGAAGTCACAAATTTACTTATATACTTCCAAAGGTAAATCACGTATTGCAACAAAATACATGTTCTCAAACTCTGATATAATTCTCTCTTTCTGAGCATCAACCATTAGCTCTACATGTTTTGTAATTGGAAGAGTACTCCATTTACTTTCTCCCTCTACAAGTTGCAAAGCAAATTTATGATCCTTTGACATTGCATGGATGTTCAAAGCACTAACTTCAAGGGTTTTTCTTCCATCTTTAGAAAATGGAGTTTCCCTTTTAAATTTTACACACCATGAACATTTTATCCTTTCAACAGCATTAGAATCTTTTACAACATAAGCCCATGGAAATCCCATCCTCCATTTGGACTTGAATCTTCTTTTGTACCTCTTGAATGTTGGTTCCTCTTCAAGAAGTCGTGCACTATTTGATTCATGTTCCTCATCCACATGATCATATACTTCATTTTCAGAAATTTGCAGTTGATTAGAGCATTGAGAGATACCAAATGCAATGACAAGTGAATGTTGTTTCAGTGCCTTTTTGGGGCGACAAAAAGGTGGCATTTTATACCTATAATAAATAAAACAAGAAATATAAAAATATAGATTAATATAAAAATACACAATATTCTTTGAAAATAAGACAGTATACAACAAAATTCATATGAAAACTAATGTAAAACAACAAATAGATCTCACACACATAGGTCTGCTGATCATTGAAAATTAAAACTAACATTGATCTTCATGGAAGGTTATGCACATTGCTATCACCAAAATGGAATTTCTTCTATAACAAGGAATAGCTCAAATTGTTTTTCAATAACTGTAATGTAGAAGGCATCACGATTCACAAGGACAACAATCACAAAAAAGGGGATGCACAAAGCACACCAGTAGTTGGCAGTTTGAGTGGGACAAGTCTATGCAGCATCCGTGATGTATGGATACTTCTTGAGAAGAGTTGACAAACACTTCCAACTAGAGGACAGCATGAAGATGCTTCCTTTTGTCTCAAATGAAGAAACTGATGCTGAGCAATTGAATTACACCCACCCAGAATTAGAAGGTGGAAGTTGGCAAGATAATTCAAATGTACAAGGTGGTGCGACTAGATAATAAATAATTACTAAAAATCACGCACGATTATATCCCAACATTGCTAACACCAAATGATTGGGATAACCACAAACATTCACATGCATGGTTCCATGATTGTTATGTATGTTAACAGCTATATATGGTTGACAATAGAGGTGAGCAACTAGAAGTCCACATTTCAATGCTCAACAAGTGTACATTTCAATGGTATGGTTCTAATTACACCACACATAAAATTAAAGACATGCCTGTGTGTACATTTAAATGTTATGGTTCTAATTACATCTCGAATAAAATTACAAACATGAAAGAGTGCACATTTCAATGTTATGGTTCTAAACATGCCAGAGCATGACAAGGAATTCATGACTCTATTTTTAATATAGTTATGAGCTATGTCATGTAGTGGAGCCATAAACATGTATGGTATTCATGGAATCATGAATATTCATTGTTGTGAAGTCTTTGTGCAGAGAGACAGTCTATTGGGCAATGGTTATTCATGGTTGTGAAGTCTTTGGGCAGAGAGACAGTCTATTGGTCAATGGATAATGAAGGTGGTTTAAAAATGATTGGAACATTATGCAACAATAGTTTTAAAAATAGAAAATTTTGTGTTATTGTTATTGATTTTATTTGATCAAGATTCACCTAAATGCATCTATATTTTTGAGGATATATGGTAATCGTTAAAATTCAGGAAAATAAAATATTGTCATTTGATTTTCAATAATATTAAATACACAATTAATATAAACTTAAGATGATAGTTATTTCATTTAATCAAAGGATTTGGTAGAAAGTCCATTGTCTACTAATGAAGTGGATGATCACTAAATAATAGACCAGAAACTTTGGAAAATGCTAATCCACTTATGTAAACCTAAGATCACGTAATGCAAAGATCCACCCATCCTGCTTATCCCCCACCCCGCCTAAATTTTAGAATATATTCATGCACCCAACTTCTCTCAGTACATGGTATGTCAAGAGATAAACATAAATTCTATTTTATTAACATGACTGCTCTGTTCTACATAGGTCGACAAGATGCGTGTAGGGGTGTCGGTGGGTTCGACGATGGGTGGACTTATAGTTTACTCTGGTGGAATAGAGGCTCTTGTATAGAAGGGTTTCAGGAAGATGACACCATATTTTGTTGCTTATTCCATTGCAAACATGGGCTCTGCATTGTTGGCAATAGATCTGGGAGTAATGGGTTCGACCTACTCAATTTCAACAACATGTGCAACGCAAATTATTGCCTATGTGCAGTTGCAAATTATATTCGCAGAGGCAAAGCAGATATGATGCTTGCAGGTGGCACAGGTGCTTTGATTTTTCCTACAAGTGTGGGTAGATTTATTGCTTGCAGAGCCCTTTCACAGAGGAATGATGAGCCATAGACATCTTCCAGACCATGGGACAAAGATCGTGATGGGTTTGTCATTGGTGAAGGTGCTGCCATGATGGTAAGCTCAATGTGAACCCAGTCACTGTGGATATTTCATCTAATTTACTGGTAAATGAAAAATGTAGAACATAGGAGGAAGAATAGAAATCACCGTCAAGCCTTAGATTCATGATGAACTGGCACCTTGATTATTGATGTCATACTGGTTGATCTGAATTATTTAGCCATTCAAGATAGAATTGTCAGGAATGCTTTCATTTTCAAATTTCAAGGGACATGAGCCTAGATGCATTACTTAGCCCTTTCATGAACAAAACTCAAGTTATTAAAATTTGGGTTTGATAAATTTGTAAATATTCAAAGATCATTTCAAACTATGAGCAATTCACATTATAAGAACATGGGGATTTTGATAAGCATAATTTGTTTTTTTCTCCAAACCAGGTTATAAGAATATGGGGATTTTGATAAAGCATAATTTTTATTTTCTCCATACTAGGTCACGAAAAGTCTTGAGCATGCAATGAGGCGAGGAGCTCCCATAATAGCTGAGTACCTGGGTGGGGCTATCACTAGTGATGCTTTCCACATGACTTATCCACACTCTGATGGGCTTGGAGTTTCAATGTGCATTCGGAAATGTTTGAAAGATGCAAGAGTTTCACCAGAGGAGGTAAGTGACTCCAATGCTTTAATGAGGGTCTACCAGTAGTAGATAATTACAATTATCATATCGTAAATAACATTGCAGGTCAACTATATCAATGCTCATGCAACATCAACTCTGGCTAGAGACCTGGCAGAGTTTAACTCTATCAAGAATGTTTTCAAGGATACTTCTTGCATCAAAATGAATGGCACAAATGTGAAGAATTCATTATTGATCAGATCCTGAGATTTATTGTAACATTTTGTTTGTAATTAGTATATATGAGTTTTGAATTTGTATTAAGAATGGTGAAATGTTGCTTCTATTTGACATCAACAGAGTAGATCTAACAGATTCATCATGCCTTGAGAGTGCATAGGGTACTTAAAGGGATTTTATCTCTGGTGCCTTATAGATTCGGAGTTTATTCTTTTATGTATATGTCACTTATAAAATTTCATGTTGAAGGCTAGGCAATTTTCATGTTGAAGGATGGGCATATTTTATAAAAGGTTGATATTGAAATATCTATTTAAAATAATCATTAAAATACTTTTTCCCATGCATATTAACTCTGTATGCATATCAACTCCATATTCAATACTGAAGAAATTACAAAACCATAAAAAAAACACCACTCAATATAGACACTGCAACTTCCCAGTTCTTTGAAATTAATCCAAATGAATTTCAACAAGTATATACAACCTTTAGTAACAAGCATTTCGAGTACATTTAACCTTTTTAATAAATTATTTATGTTTTCTCCAAAGGTTGTGCTATTTTTACACTATAAACACAAATGACTTCTCTAAGCTCCAAAATGTATACCATTCTTTCCAGTGCAAACACAATATATGTTTATGATTTTAAATATGGATTATATTTTCAGTCTATGATTGGGCATTGTATTGTTGTTGTCGGTGCACTGGAAGCAATTGCAACCATAAAATCTATCACCACCAGGTGGCTTCACCCCACAATTAATCAATTTGTAAGTTTCTTACCATATGGTAAATTTTTAATGTAAATGTGGTTGTTGTTTTCGCTATTTCTTTTGAAAAGTATGAAACTATTCACTCAATTTGTGTGTTGATACTCTGGTCAGAATATTGAGCTTGACGTTACTATTGATACCATGCCAAATATAAAGAAGCAGCACGAAGTACATGTTGGTAAGATAACTTGATTATAGTCCTCGGTACAATATAAATTTTGAATTTTTTTTAAGATTATGCACAATATGAAACTGTAATATAGTAGATTAGTTTGTGATTTGTCATAATCATCTTTAGGTTGTTAGAAAGCTTCCAACTTCTTGTTTGTAATCCAACTTCTTGTTTGTAATCAAGAGAAGGATAGGAGAATGTGAAATGCACACCCTTGCTTTTGTTTTTCTTTATATTTATAATGTCATGGCTTGTTATTTAAAGGCATTATATTATGGTCACTACCTTTTGGTTTATGTTAACCAATTTAAACTTCTTCTAAGAGTTACATGAGATTGAAGGGTTAATTTGTTTAAAACAATGAATATGATTTTTTCTTTCAAGATTGTGACTATGTTTTACACTATTAATGGCAGGTATCTCAAACTCTTTTGGATTTGGTGGGCACAACTCTGTGATAGCTTTTGCTCCATTCAATCCCTAAACATGTTATTTATGCCATTTTTTTAACATTGGTTTTCAATTGAGTCACCGTGAAGTGAAGTGATCCAATAAACTTCGAACACGTCATCTTTTATTCAAAGAGTCAGAGCTCCTTTTAGCGGTGTCCCATTATTTGAAATTAATCAGTTGTATAGGAAATAATCTGGATGTTTTATGATTTCTTCTGGTAAAATTTTATAGACTATAGGAAATAATCTAGATGTTTTATGATTTCTTTTGATAAAATTCTGTAGACTATTGATAGCATTGGACATTGGGAAAATTGTCCCATATTCAACATGAGTGTATTATCTCAAATGATTCAGTTGTTAAGAAAATAATTTGAATTTTTTTTATGATTTCTTCTCGGATGATTGGTAGCAATGGACAATTCATTACAAGACTAATAGATTATTAGAAGTTGAATTAATTTTCAAGTTTCTTATTTGTCATTAGAAAATTAGCTCTCATATACAAGAGAATATTGACATTTTTTCACCTTACTTTATGTGGAGATTTATGCAAAAATGATAGTGAATTTAAACATTGATTTTTCATGCAAGGGTTCTTTTCAAGCAAACACAAAGCATAAGATCATTCAATTTCGGATGTTTGTTGTGTTTTGGTTTTTCAAAAACTTGACCTCTCGTCTAAAAAAAATTCCGTGAGACCATTTAATTTTAAATTTTTGTTGTGTTATAGTTTTTAGAGACATGAACCCTAGTCTAAATACAAGTCCATGAATCCCGATATAGCAAAGGTGTTATGTGCTTAGTTATCTTCCAGATCCCTTAGCTTATATGTTACTTAAAAGGGCTAATGCATACATTTTCTTGTGTCTTCAATAACTTGGGACCATTGGTGAATACCTAAACCAAATAATCCAGCCAGTGCAGTATTTACTATTTAGGACATAAATATAATCCTGACTTGCTAGCCTAGATTCATTAACGAAATATGAAAACATACCCAGGAATTGGGAATCTGCAAACAAATCCAGTATGTTATGAAGTCTGTTGAATGTGCTCCTATCCAAGCATAAATCATGCTTAAACCTTGCTTGACAGGCGTCTGCTGAATGATGAATCTACGCTCCCCTCCATCATAAATAATTGTCAATCCTTGCTTTAGGGTATCCTGTAGGCACAACCACTAAATCGCATCATATGCACAACTAGAAAAAGTAACTCAAAAGGAAACTATTGTTTTTGAAATGGGAGCAACTTGAAAACTATTGTTTCTGAAATGGGATTTATCATCAGTTGAGAAAGAAAATTCACAAGTTCAACCATCGTAATTTGTGATAGATGCACAATGCACTGACAATTGGAAAATGGAATTCCTAAAGTTTGGATTTCAGGAAAAAAGAAATTTAAAAAAAAAACGGCGGGTTGACAACTTAACAACCATTCTTAAAAAAAATTATAATATTATTCCATTTTTTTTTTAAATGGAAAAATTAAAATTTTAAATTTTTATTGACTAGTAAAATTTTCTCCCTACTTTTGTGATGTGCCAGAGGCCCTTTGAAAGGCTCTGGCGTGTTCAAATTTGATCACTGATTCCCACACACTGGGTGCACCTCCATGAAGGTCGAGAACCTGGGTGCCCATGGGGGAATCACGTACTAGGCACGCCAGGGCGCTTGGCCGGCAAGTTGTTGGGTTAGAGTGACTTAGCAAGGGCGATCTGCATAAAATAAGTAAGGTCATCATATGAATACCCATGAATAGAGTTCCCACAAGGGAGTCTCATAGTGATTTATAGAAAATTAACTAAATTACTGTTTGTGTGTTAAAAGTAAGTTTATAATTGATTGATCATGTAAGGTGGTACTAAAAGATGATAATATTTTGTTGTCAATGATGAGATAATGATTTGTGTTCACTGATTTCCATAATAGGAAGAACACCAGTGCCTTGGGTACGTTTGCATGAAGGTATGGAACATGGGAGCCCATGGAGGCATCACGTGTTGGGCACGCTAAGGAGCCCGCCCGACAGGTGCGCTCGTGCAACGAGTTGGTGGGTCGACCTGACTTGGAAAGGGGTGCTCATAGAAAAGAAGGTTAGCACATAACTTCCCATGAACAAAGTTCCTGCAAGGGGGTCTCCTAATGATTTTTAGAAAATTAACTAAATTAATGTTTGGGTGTTAAAAACTTGTTTATAATTGACTGATTTACAACATGGTACCAACAAATGATAATATTTTGTTGTCATTGATGATATAATGGTTTGTGTTCACATATTTACACAATAGGGTGAATGCTCGTGCCCTAGGTGCGTTTGCATGAAGGCGGGGTACCTAGGAAAAGAGTTTCCACAAGGGGGTCTCATAATGATTTTTAGGAAATTAACTAAATTAATGTTTAGTTGTTAAAAGCCAATTTATAATTGAATATTGATCATGCAGCATGGAAATAAGAAATGATAATATTTTGTTGTCATTGATGAGGAAATTATGTGTATTCAATGATTTGCACAATAGGGAGAACACGCGCGCCCTGGGGATGACCGCATGAAGGCAGGGCACCCAGGCGCCCATGGATACGTTGCATATTGAGCACACCAAGGTGAATGCCCGACAAGGGAACCTGTGTGATAATTTTTTGGGTTGGCCTGAATTTGCAAGGGGCACTCACAAAAAAGAAGTAATGTCGGCCCATGAGTGCCCATGACTTTAAAATGGGGTCAATGTAAAAAAAATTTCAGATTGTGCTTGTATGCACTAAAATTTGACATAGTTATGGTAGATGCATGCATTGACAATATGGGATGGTTTTTGAGACTCAAATACGAATAATCAAAAGAATTCAAAAATCAGACGAAAAAATTATAACATATATAAATGTCAAGGAGATGAAATTATTTATTACTATTTACCAATTGCGAGATTCTAATGTACTTCATAGTCCACAGGTTGAGAAAACTCCTTACCCTTCCATTTGAGAAAAAAATTTACCCTTCATTGTCATCTTTGTCATCATTGTCATCATAAACATCATCTTTGTATCGGGAGAGTTGGGCGACTAGTGAACTAGGTGACACAATGGTCAGGCAGACATGGTTTAATAAAGCTTTAAAAACTAATACTTGATAAACAATGTCCCATAAAAAATTTCATGGTATGAAACCTTGTATGAATATTTATTAGTATTATCCTGTTATATCTAATTCTAGTGTTCACTCTATTGATCATGTAGAATATTTATTCAAGATTTCATTAAAAGTGTTTAAAGGTGACTTACTTCTTCTCATTATTATTTGTAGTAATCAAATTCCTTTAACAAGATTACCCTCTAAAACTTCTTAGGATTTCTCCAAATACACACATAGTCGATATGATTCACTTGTTTCCATAGGATCTAGGAGTTCAACTAGAATTCCCTCGAAATTTTGATCTTAAATTACACCCATCCTTAATAAACTCTTGAACTTGACATGTTATAAGCTAAATCTGGCATATTCCAAGCCTAATATAATTGATTTAACAATTCATATCCATTCACAAACATAAATTATTAATATACCTTTATAATCCATAAACAAATGCGAGCATAAATATAATCAATTAAATAGCCACAAATAATGAACCCATCGATTTCGAAGGAAAACTTACCACATAAACACTTTAAGACTTATCTTATTAATCACAAAAACTTTTTCAATCCATGGTGATCCATTATTTTATCACAAATTCATGTTCCTTCTTTACAAATGATATATATAATAATGATGATGGATGAATAAATGAATGTGTTTCACTAATGCATAATCCTTACTTATAGGTAGAGGACAGGTTGATAAAATGAACCTTGATCATTAGATGAGGAACTGCTAGACATAGTCAATCATGATCCCTCTTTCTATGTTAATTTAACCAAAGTTACATTCATTTAAATAAAGGTGGGTTTTATATACCCAACACTCTATATATATGGCCTAGTGTGGACCACATTGTAAGTATGTTAGTAGAAGATAATAGGTTCACAAAAACAACTATTTTAGAAGGACTAAGATCACCATCGCCACATACAATATACCCTAATAATGTGCTAAAAGGAATCCAAAAAATGCACTCAAATTTAAAGAAATATGTGACAATGAATATTGCTCAAACATAAGCCACAATGGCTACATGGTATTTGAGTATGTTGTACATTGTCCAAGCTTCAAGATAGACCTCCAAACACTTGTGAATGTATTATTTGAATGCTACAATGACCATCTTAGAAAACATTGTAGGGGCATACTTAAGTCCAAAATGCATGATATTGTTTGAACCCCATTTTGTAGCAAAAGTTGTCATCTTCTACTACTTGATAATATCCTAAGAACCCAATGATGAAAGAACAAGTTTCCTTCCTGTAACATGGTTAAGAACCTAAACATTGAATGTGATCAAGAAAATGTCATGGATGTAAGAACCATTTAATCCCTTGACATCCACATAAACACATATTGTTTCTCTTGTTTTTTGTCCATAATTACAATCAACACTCTTAATCTCCTAGAAAAAAATATTTCAATAAATAACATCTTTTATATTTCCTCCTTTAAGTTCTTCCTCTCCTGAGAATACATCTTGTAGGACCCATGTGGGCTTCACTGGGGGAGAAATACCATACCACGTGCATTCATATTGGGGGATATATATTGAGGAAAAGATGACATAATATGTTGAGCATATAGTAAGGGGAAAAGGGTCTTTATATTGGCAAGAATAGAAAATGGAGCTCAAAGTTAATGAAAAAATATAAAGGGGTGTATAAAATGTTAATGGAAAAATGGATACCTATAATATCTAGTGAAAGTAGGGGATTTTTAAATTGATAAGGTGTGTTGGGTTTGTATTGGTAGAGGATTAAATAATGTGATTTTTACAAGTATTTTCCAATATGTAGTCAAATTAAGGGTATTATATAGTATGCCATGAACACATGTGATATGTCAAAGGTTCATTTAGTGAAGCCCCCATTGTAGGACCAATTATTTAAGTTTGAAATTTGGTTCAACTTGATTTCCTCTCCCCTAATTTTCTTTTGATTCATTCATCTCTATGAAATCCATGGAAAATCCTCATATTCTCTATGCAAGGTTGCAACTTATGAAATTATATTCACATTATAGTAATCTCCCATTGACACTATATTGGTCTTCTCTATAGTACCATATTGCATTTCCTTATCTTTAGGGATGCTTGATATATTTACTCACCTTCATCATCCCCAACCTGATGGTGCAACTCCTCACACTAACTTATAACCCTATAACAGTATCATCTAATCACCTAATCATATATACTGATGAAATATTAATATTAAATATCCTTAAAAAATATTAATATATAATACATAATATATATAATAATATAATATGTTATATGTATTATATATCATATATATTATATAAATATAATATATAAGATATATATATATATTTTAAGTAAGTCTAAAATCTATTACTTTCAAAAAATAATACAAGGAGGCTCTGGCCTCTGCAATTCCTAGCTAGAGTTCATGGCATATTGCAGTACAAACAAAATGAGGACTGCCCAGAGATGGGAAACTAGTCTAAGCTGTAACAAGTTTGCTGCCCTTGCAGGGGAAACCAGCATATAAGCATATGATGATGTTTGCATGAAAGCGTTTTCAAAATTAACTATTCTCTTTAAAAAACAAAATGAAACCTGGAACCTGGAACCATATGATGCGTGGAGCCTGGAGCCTAATGACTCGTGTAGTGCTAATTGTCATTTGATGCGGTCAGTTGCTCTTCGATGATGAAACATTTGTATTCGTATATGTCCTCCTCATCTTCCTGCATTCGACCCATGTCTTCATGCGTTTGTCATGCTTGAATATGCTCTAGTAGGTGAATTGGGCTGAATGAGGAATTGGCTGTGAACTGGAAGGGGAAGTTGAGGCAGAGGGACACGAATGCGGGGACAGGAGATGAACAGCTTGAGTGTGGCCTCTGCGACTTCTGCCACTGCACGTATCAGGATATTGGCCTGAGATGGGAGTTGATGAAGGGGAAGAAGAATCAGAGATTGGGGAAGGTGAGGAGCATTGCAGTCTCCCTCTATTGTTGCCTCTTCAGCTGCGCATTCTCTGGCGCAGTCTTGGCATGATGCCTCGGGGAGGAGGGGCTTGCCTGAATGAAGTCTGCTCTGTGCGGAGATTGGGGGCGGAAGGTTCAATGGGCTCAGAGGCGAGAACAAAATTGCAGAGCAGGCTATGAGAGCGATGGATGCTCGTTCCAAAATCAATGCAGCACAGGAGATTGCAACACCTGCCTGTTGCAGTGCATTTTCTAGGCTTCACAACATCCAGAGGGAAATTGTAGTTCAAAGGAAGAGGAGTTAAAACAGAGGAGGTGGGTATATTATTACCTGAGGCCTCCATGGTGCACAGCCGAGGCGGGACGACACTGTTGAATTGGTTTGAGTGCCACATTGAATGGCAATTATGCTGGCTGTAAGATGGATTAACTACTATCTGTGCAATCTTACGGGCGGCTTTGTGGCAGTTCCACTTGCCTACCCGTCCCTCTGCCATCTTGTCAATCGTTGTATACATCTGCATCTCAGAAATATATAAGATATTATATATATTATATATAAAATATATATTATATATAAAATATATATTATATATTATATATTAGGTTATATAATGTATTGGTGGAGTAATATTAGAGCATTAATAATTGAAAAGGTCGGGTTCACAAAGCGAGTAGGGCATTCGACCAGGTGTGAGAAAGTGGTGTGACATTGAGACCACAAGTGCACGAGCAACAAATATGGCAATATGTGTGAAACCCTAATTTTTATGTGGTTGTCCTCATTAGGGGAATTTTGAGGTCTAAAATAGGTCTCCTAAAGAAATTATAAAATAATAGTGGAAATAATAAAATAATATTACATTGCATCATCAAATTTTAGAGGGGAAAAAAAAAGAAAAAACTATTTTTTCAACTCATATTTTCAACTTGTATCCATATGGGTTACTCACATTTCGAGTAGAAACACTCATTGGATGCAAATTTGATTCCTCATCCAAGGAGTACCCATGTTGCATACTTTTGATGTACCCTACTACTTGAAAAATGAGAAATACATGAAAAGTGTGATTGCAATCACGTTTTTTCATGTATTTCTCATTTTTCGTGTAGCATGGTCCATCGGAAGTATGCAACATGGGTACTCCTTGGATGAGGAATTGAATTTTTCATTCAACGAGTAATCCCTCTCGAAATTTGAGTAAAACCTTAGGGAGATAAGTTGAAAATACGAGTTGAAAAAGTATTTTTATTATTTTATTATTTTTAATCTTTTTTACTTTTTTCCTCCAAAAATGGTGAATCATCCTCTATGGTTGATATCATCATCTTGAATCTTATTGGTTCTCATAAAGTTTATTTTGGTTGTACATTTTTCTTAGGAGGCCCATTTTTTACCTCAAAAGTCCCCTAATTGTGGATTGATTATTCTTGTTTTGTAATGGAACAACATAAACTTATTTCAAGAGTTGTATTCACAACTTCAGGATAAATCCATGTATACAACAATCATCTTGTGCAAGGAAAATATGCCATTGAAGTTTGAAAACCTTGCATACAATTAAACATTTGCACCATAATGTATGGCCACATCTTTTAAAACAAAACCTGTAACGAAATTTTGGATTGCATATGGTAATAATTTCTTTAAGGATTTGATGTCAGCCAAATAATGAAGAGCTTTACATGGTAATTATACGAGAATTTACAACGTAAGGGAAATTTGATCCTTTTTAAGAATTGCAGGTTAAACTTTCAAACGTCAGAATAAAATCATTTTCATAGAGCACAAGCAAGAGTTAATTTTTTTTGCATGCGATTGAAAAATTTGAAAGGGTAAGCAATAATTGTATGTTGGTGTAAGGGTTTCTTGCCTTAAATGAATATTTGACAAGATTTCACAGATAAGGTTTTTGATCATTTATACTTTTGCAACGTAGAGTGGACTAAAGGGAAGGAAAAACTAAAACCTCATGAGGAGAGGGACATAATACAACATATCACAAGACAACCTTCCAATCAAGCATACTTTTTTTTTTCTTGAGTCCAAGTGCTAATATCGATATCCTTCCCTCTAGTTAGGGTTTCCCATTTTCACTATGTATCATTATAGAATAGACCTATAATGTACTTTTTTCAAGTCGCCTTAGATCCTCTCCAAGGCATCTTATTCTAACTAGCACTTAGAACTATATATATGCATTTATCCCTTCAATATATCAATAAGATGCATTTCAAACATGCCTTACAGTGGAATACTATTTCCATTCTGATGATGATGATATCTAATTTCACAAGCTTGAGACTTCCTATAATACTATCTGCAGTAGAAGATTCCAAGTTGCTAAGTCAAGAAGCTCTACATAAGGTGATAGACTGGTCCTCTTCTTGAGTTCAGGTTAGAGTTCTATAGTTTCTCAACATTTACACATAATTTCTCCTTTTGTTACCTTTAATAATAGGTCTAGTCCCTTGAGATATCTGTAGCCTTCTATTACAAGTTTGTCCCTTTAGGGCTTTCAATAGTCCCAAAAGAATGTGAAATTGATCTTCCTTCAAATTGTCACAACTTAACAAACTGATATGTTTATACTTGGAAAGAATTGTATAAATATCAAAATTTTTGAAGATAACTATAGTCCTTTAGGGTGACTGAGCTTTGGATCAAAACTTCCAAATGACGCTAGAATGCCTCTATACAGTTCATTCTTGATCCTTCTTAAAGGTAGTTTCCTTTTTGCCTATTAGGACTACCTCTATTCCAAAACAGATGAGTTTAACTAGTGAATTGGTCATCTTCACAAAATTGCACAAAACCTTATGATTTTTGGATCTTTGAAATGTGTTGTAAGACCTTTAAATTGGAGCACATGTATTCTATCTTTCAACTATTATTCTCATCCTTGTGATGATTGAAACTCTCCATATTTGTATTGTTTATAAGTTGTATCGATCTCCTTACTGATTTGAAGATGACAGATCTCTTGTGTGTTTATTGCAGTCATCAAGTCATATATTCTTCTCAATGAAATGTCTATGTATCACTAGTTCAATTTTGTTTCTAAAATGAGTAGCCTATGATTGCAACTCTGCGATCTTGATCTCAGAAAAACATGTCTTTCTTCTCCAATCTTGCATATGTTTTGCTAGAGACAATAATAACAAAAGGTCATTATTATAAAATGATTTCAGTTATAATTGCACAAGGAATGGGGTAAAGGGAATATTATGGGGCCACTAATCAATAGGATCTCAAAGGTTTCACATGAGCTATGATATCAACAAATTTAAAATACAACCATGGTAACTAGATGAGGATACCCAAAGGGAAGAATTATTTTGGAGAATATTATTGAAAAGTGAATATGAAGACAAATATTTAGATAAATAATTTTGAGTAGACTACTTGGAAGAAAATATACCATTACATGCAAGGTTTCCACCTTCTCATCAACATGAAGGGCGTGATCTCCCCAAAGTATCTTGATTTTTTTCAAATCTTCCATTTATTCATGAACATGATGCAATATCTCTTGCACTTGAGACCACTATTATGTCTCTGCTTAGACTTTCTCTACAATTTTTTGGATGGTTCCTTACAATGGTCTAAGTAGAGCTTGTTCTCTTGAGATCCCCCCCACTAAAATTGTTCAACTAGGAAAATAACAAAGAAAACTTAGGATTTAAAAATTCATTAAAAAAAAATATGAATTCCATATTTCTGATACAATCAACAATGAAATTTACATGCTTATCATTAAAGGAAATTTCAACCTAAAAGTGGCCTCTTAAGGAAACATAAGAAACTAATAAAATAAGAATTATAAATTTCCGAAGGAAAAGAAAAAAACTATTTTTTTAATTGTATTTTTGGCTTATCTCCTTATAGGTTTACTCAAATTTCAAGTGTAGACAGTCGTTGGATACATAATTAAATTTCGCATCCAACATGTACCCATTATGCATATTTTTGATAAGGTCCACATTGATAAAAAAATAATAATTGAAGATACATTAAAAAAACATGTTCAACACGTTTTTTTAATGTACCTTCAATTTTTAACAATGTGGGTTTTCTCAAAAGTATGCATAATGGGTACTCATTGGATACAAATTTATTTCTACATCCAATGAGTATCTACACTTGAAATTCGACTAAACCTATAAGGATATAAGCCAAAAATACAATTAAAAATATAGTTTTTTTAAATTTCCCTCCAAAATATTTACATTTATCTCTTTTTAAAAAGGATTTTGATTGGTTTACACATTATGTACATGAAAATTTCATGGGTGCTTTTAGGCTAAAATTTCCTCTAATGTTTTATCTTCCAGTTGCATTTTCTCTTCTAGAACTACAATTCCCATAAATGTTGAGTATAAATATGTAATCCTTTCGTATCTTAGTTGTAACTTCTTTGCTCTCATTTATACCCATTGAGAAAGAATCAAGATTCTTCCTAAGTAGAGCCACTTTCTCATCTAGTATCATTAGCTTCAATTTTGTTCACTAAAATTGAATGGATATAGTTGAATACAATGCCCTAGATAAAGGTGAAGTGAAATTAAGATTACCAAGGCACACTAATAGGTTTCATCTTTTAGATAACAAATAAATTTAACATCGTAGCTATCCTTTCTTATGTAGGAATGGGTAGATTTTTATCATTGATAATGTATGATTTATCTTCCAAAAAATGAAAGGAAACCATTTCTAGAAGATGCAAACATATTAAAAAGGAAACCCAATGTCATTGTTAAATTTGAGAAATGATTTTTTTGAGTCATACACATATTGCAGGCTTATATACGATTGATTTTGTAGTGGCCCCAACTAGCAAATTTTGCTGCTAAAATTGTTGTAATGGTTGTTTTCATAATTGAGATCTTTGTTGTGGAAGCATGTGTAAATGCACATATTGCAGGCTCATATGTGAGTAAAGTTTACTGGGGCCCCAACTTGCAAATTTTGTTGTAGAAATTTCTATAATGGTTGTTGGCATAATTGAGATCTTTGTTGTAGAAGCATGTGTAGATGTTTTTGTTGATACCACAAATTACATTGTTTCTATTGTTGTACAATATGCATATGTGATGCTTGAAGTTCTATTTGTTGAGATGACTACTTTAATAGATGCACAATTTGCTAATGTTGTTGATGTTGGAGAAGCACTGAGAAGTAGAGTCTCCAATGAATGAATCGAGTATAATGTATCCCATATCCTTTGAGCTAATGGCTTATGTATCTAGTGTAATGTTCTTGATTTAGTAGAAGATTCACATATGTCATTTCCGATACATAAAAAGAACAAAAATTGAGGCAACATCTTGAGCCAACTATTACAACTGAAATTGAGTTGGATATGATAAAAAATGAAAAAATGTAATTAATAACCCAACAAGCTATTACAACAAAAAGCTGAGTAGGATATAATAAAAAATAAGAACCTATAATACTAATTATAAAGTAAATGAAGGTTGTAGTTAAGTAACCTAAGATAACCAACAAGCTAGAGGAAGGGCTTCTAGGAAAGAGACTTGAGAGGAAGGATGCATAACATGCTCTAGGCCATTAAAATTGTAGGTAACATGACATCGTATCATACCAAAGTTCATTTCCTCACCCATCACACATTGTGCATAAATACTCTGGTTATATATAATACTATTCATGATGTTAATCTTTAATAACCATGAATATTATTCATGTTAATCTCTCGTAACCATGATTAGTTTAATCAATCCCTATTTTTGGATGTTATGACATTAAGAATTCATTCTAATATTTAAGGATATTTCATGATGGTTATGATGATCCTCTTGAAAAAAATGCAATTTCTAGATTCTCTAGTGTCATTTGCTAGTGAATAATAGATTTTGAATCTTAATTGTTTGCATAATAGACTTGGCATTTTGGTTCAGATTACACATACAATGAAAAATTCCTAATAGTCTACACATGTTATGGCTCATATTACACATATATTGAAGCATTCCCAACAACCTATACATGTTATGAGATGGTTATAAAATTTGATGGGTTACACTTGAATATCGTCTTATGCTTTGTCAGGTTGCACATAAACAACAAGTTAATTTTACAATGCTGAAATATTTGTAAAATGAAATTTTAATTCTAGTAAAACAAAATTTCATTCCAACAAAACAAAGTTTAATAATGCTTGAATTTATATACCAAGCAGTTATAAAAATAATGCTAGATTATATAAAAAAACATAGAGTTCTAATTCTACGCATTTATAATAGGCAATGGCTTCACAAATGACCTAGGCAGAATTTGACTTCCTAAGGTAGTACTCATGCTAGAGGCACTTCTTCCATGGAAAGGACCACTCCCAAAATAGCTCCAGGAATCAAACCGCACACGAGCATGCTTTGCAGCTAAGTGGGTGTAATAACATGTAGGCACTATAAAAAACAAACATGGAAATCAGAAAATAAAATTTACATGCACGCGCACACAACACACACACACACACACACAGATATATATATATATATATATATATTATATAATATATATATAATATTAGTATCATATATAATAGAAAGAGCGTTACCAGTTGATACAAACAAAGTTCTGTGCACCTTGCATACCTATAAAAGTAGAATAGATTCATCAAAATTATAAAAAAACCAAAGTAAAGTGTGCTCTATACATACTCCACTACCAACAATCAACTCTTCTTGTACAAATAGAATTAAGTGAAAAACATAGATGTGAATAAAAACATCATAGATTGCTTTTAATTGTTGTATTTTTTTCAAGAAATAAATTGGAATAATTCCCTCTCCCAAGTAAATCTACTTCAAGTAACCAACCCTTTACAAAACAATTTTAAAAAAGAAGGCCAATTAAATAATTTTATGTGACATAGAGAAAGAAACCTAATATGGGTTTGTAGTTGTTACAAACTTCAAATCTAGAAAGCCAAAAATTTTCAATTATAAACTTCTATCAGTCATCTCTTGACTAACCAAATCGGGATGATAAAATAATATCCATAACAAAATCATATAGGGCAAGCATCTCTGTAAAAATGAGTATGAGGATCATGCCCACAAAAAACTTAAGTTGTTAGGCATTTTCTCTGTAACCAAAAGGAAAAGTAGCCATAAGTAAGAGAACATATAATAGATTTAATTTTAATACAACTTCCAATTCTCCTCATGATCTATCTATCTTAGTATTTTGTACACATGCACAAGGAAAATAGGAATTTCTTTATAGCATCACATAGACATTCAAATTGTTGCAATCAAACACAATAATTCTAATGAAAATTTGGACAAAATTTGATAATGTTTCATGTGTTGTTTATATTAAAGATAGAAAATTTTAAACATGCTCAATAGATTGCTCTCCTTATTGGGAGATAAAGCATTAAGAGTTTAAATCATCATCAGGCCTTATGAAGACCAAGCTAGTCGCCAAAAAATCCAAAAAAAGACTTCCCAAGACCAAGCTAGCCACCAAAAAAGCCAAACAAAGACTTGCCAAGACCAAGCCAACCACCAAACAATCTTCCTTGAAAAAATTCAAGACTTCCATCTAGTCAACAAGGTTGACCTTACCAAGAATTTAACTTCTCTAAATTTTAGCTTCATCAATCAGGTCTACAACTTTTGCTTCCAAAAACTCGAACCTGCAGTAACCCAAGAATCACAGAAACCTGTAAGAGTGGGCCAATAATAGTAGGAAGTCATACTTCTTATTTTTGTTGAGATTCTTCTTTTCTTCGCTAAGGTGATTTTTTATGTTATAGCCTCCTCACACTACTTTTCCATCATAGATCAAACGCTAAGATGTGTGTCACTAGAGGAGGTTGAAATGCTTTTATTTATAGTCTTCATAAGGGCTAGAGTGGGCCTCTCTAGGCCAACATTATGATGGATTGTTGACTTGGTCATGGGGTCTTTTTAGATTTTTATAAACATCAAAATAATATTTTATTTCTTGATATAAGAGCCCAATTAGGTCTATTACATCATGACATAAACTTTCAATCAAGACAAAAACCCTAGGGCACCCAATGGGTGCTTAGACCTAGGAACCACAAATTTTGAGCATAAAACCCATGCTTTACTAAATAAATTTTCTTTTACAGTAATTTTATTTTTCTTTTGATAAGTACATAAGAGATACATCATGTCATGAGCCAAATACAATTATGAAGACCAATTCTAGTTACAACTTTCAATAGGAAATTTACATGTTACAAATCTTCATTGTCTTCTAGGGAATATTGCTCCTCACTTAAACTCGTCTCTCCTTCTTTTGTACTTCACATTTCGTCTTATCTAGAAACTTTCTCTAAAATGAAGTGCATGTGTTATGTCTCTCAAATGAGGTCAAATGTTTACTTTATATAGCCTTCCAAGGGATATTTGAGCTAAATGTGAGGGCAACTTTGGCTAGCTTAAAGAAAACTCGACAATGTTTTCATGTTTAGGGAGTATCAAAATATCTTAAAGGAAACTCCACATAGTTACTTTTTTATATATTTTTTACAAGACCAAAAGAGTGATAAAAGTATACGCAATAACTTATTCTCATGTATTTATGAGCATGAGAAGGAACAAAGACTAATATCGAGATAGGTTTCATTTTTACACAAGCTTGAAACAGAGAAAAAGTTATGCTTGAAATAGGTTTCATTTTTACACAAGCTTGAAATAGAGAAACAACTATGCATGAGATAGGTTGGCTTCTTTTTTCCGTGAGATTGAAACCAAAAATAACTATGCTCAGAGATTGGTTTCATTTTTATGCGAGATTGAAACCAAAAATAACTATTCTTAGGATATGTTATATTTCCCCCAGCATGACCTACAGAGGCCATTAGCTTAATTTCAACATGATCCATAGGCACATGCCCTCCAAAATTTATGGAGGGAGATTTGCTTCATTTTTTAATGACCTTAACACAGAAAAAGAACTATGCTCATTTAAACTACCTTGATCATAGCTTGCAATAAGACAAATCTCTGGAAGGAATGCATGTCAAGGGATATAATGTGATCATGGTTTCCAAGAGGTCTTCATTAAATGGAAGAAAAATTCTCTGGTAGAGGAATACATGTCAAAGGGCCTCATTATGGGTAGGAAGATCGGGCTCCAATATCCTAGTTGAAAATTTCACCATGTCAATGATCAAATACAGGTCAAAAGGAGTTGAGAATATAGTGAGAGGCTCTTTTTCATCATAAAATGAAGGCACCAAACAAGTTTCCACAAAATTAACTTATGCCTGCGGGGGGATACCACTTGTGTATAAGGAATGTTCAAGGAAGTCAGATAGTTGGCAATCAAATTAGAACCAACAAATAAAATTTGGTAAACAATCACAATGATTCCATTATGAGGGAAAGACATCACTGGAAAGAGTGTGTACATGACAAATTTCATGGCATATACATAGTCTCGCCTAAGGAGAAAATTGAAATCCAGTACATCAATGCAAACAATTTTTCCTTCCAAAATAATTTGAAGCCAAGGAAGGATCCCTAAACGTTCATTGGCTCTTCTATTAAAAGCGAACACTTTCTAAGTAACAAACACAAGATGAGGAGAATCTAAAGCTTGCCAAGAAATTGAGGATATAATGAAAACAAAAGAACCTTCATCTATAATAGTGCAACAGATGCCCCTATTACAAGCTCACACAATAATTTGGAAAGACATGTAAGAAGGGAGACGTGGATCTTTTAGTGTATTACAATCAAAGGAAGTTACCTTAGTACTTGGAGGGGGTTCCTTGGGAATGAAAGAAATATCCTCTTGTATGGTGGGGTTCCGTGGGAATGAAATAAAATCATGAGTGATATCGACTTCACTCTCTAAGGGGAGATTGGGTTCAATAGAAGATGGAATCGAGTCGACCACATCATCAACCAATATTTCATCAACTCAAGTGGTACGGGGTTCAGTCTCAAACGGAAGAGTGGGATCAACTGATGGTGGACTCAGATCAATCACTTCATCAACTACTGGTAGGTTGGGAGAAAGATTATGCTAACTAGTTGGAAGTTTCCATTGAGAAAGAGTAAGTTTTTCCAACAATTTTTAAGCTTCATCCATACAAGGGAAAAAGTGAATTTGATGACTCCATTCACATAACCTAAAAGGAAACCTAACTTTACCCTTTTTCCTTGGAACCTTATAATCACTAGTTGATGGACCAATAGTGAGTTGAGGAGAATCCTTAAACCACTT
>APFE031287593.1:770-26928 GCA_000404065.3 Pinus taeda | reverse complement strand
AAAAAAACATAGAGTTATAATTTTGCGCATTTACAAGACGCAATGGCTTGATAAATGGCCCAAACATAGTTTGAGTTCCTAAGCTAGTACTCATCTTAGAGACACTTCTTCCATGGAAAAACCCACTCTTAGAATAGCTCCCTAAATCAAGCCGCACATGAGCATGATTTGCAACTAAATGGGCATACTAACATGTAGGCACTATAAAAAACAACATGGAAATCATAAAATATAAAATTTACATGCACGTGCACACAAACACACACACACATATAGAAAGAGCGTTACCAGTTGATACAAACAAAGTTCTGTGCACCTTGCATACCTATAAAAGTAGAATAGATTCATCAAAATTATAAAAAAACCAAAGTAAAGTGTGCTCTATACATACTCCACTACCAACAATCAACTCTTCTTGTACAAATAGAATTAAGTGAAAAACATAGATGTGAATAAAAACATCATAGATTGCTTTTAATTGTTGTATTTTTTTCAAGAAATAAATTGGAATAATTCCCTCTCCCAAGTAAATCTACTTCAAGTAACCAACCCTTTACAAAACAATTTTAAAAAAGAAGGCCAATTAAATAATTTTATGTGACATAGAGAAAGAAACCTAATATGGGTTTGTAGTTGTTACAAACTTCAAATCTAGAAAGCCAAAAATTTTCAATTATAAACTTCTATCAGTCATCTCTTGACTAACCAAATCGGGATGATAAAATAATATCCATAACAAAATCATATAGGGCAAGCATCTCTGTAAAAATGAGTATGAGGATCATGCCCACAAAAAACTTAAGTTGTTAGGCATTTTCTCTGTAACCAAAAGGAAAAGTAGCCATAAGTAAGAGAACATATAATAGATTTAATTTTAATACAACTTCCAATTCTCCTCATGATCTATCTATCTTAGTATTTTGTACACATGCACAAGGAAAATAGGAATTTCTTTATAGCATCACATAGACATTCAAATTGTTGCAATCAAACACAATAATTCTAATGAAAATTTGGACAAAATTTGATAATGTTTCATGTGTTGTTTATATTAAAGATAGAAAATTTTAAACATGCTCAATAGATTGCTCTCCTTATTGGGAGATAAAGCATTAAGAGTTTAAATCATCATCAGGCCTTATGAAGACCAAGCTAGTCGCCAAAAAATCCAAAAAAAGACTTCCCAAGACCAAGCTAGCCACCAAAAAAGCCAAACAAAGACTTGCCAAGACCAAGCCAACCACCAAACAATCTTCCTTGAAAAAATTCAAGACTTCCATCTAGTCAACAAGGTTGACCTTACCAAGAATTTAACTTCTCTAAATTTTAGCTTCATCAATCAGGTCTACAACTTTTGCTTCCAAAAACTCGAACCTGCAGTAACCCAAGAATCACAGAAACCTGTAAGAGTGGGCCAATAATAGTAGGAAGTCATACTTCTTATTTTTGTTGAGATTCTTCTTTTCTTCGCTAAGGTGATTTTTTATGTTATAGCCTCCTCACACTACTTTTCCATCATAGATCAAACGCTAAGATGTGTGTCACTAGAGGAGGTTGAAATGCTTTTATTTATAGTCTTCATAAGGGCTAGAGTGGGCCTCTCTAGGCCAACATTATGATGGATTGTTGACTTGGTCATGGGGTCTTTTTAGATTTTTATAAACATCAAAATAATATTTTATTTCTTGATATAAGAGCCCAATTAGGTCTATTACATCATGACATAAACTTTCAATCAAGACAAAAACCCTAGGGCACCCAATGGGTGCTTAGACCTAGGAACCACAAATTTTGAGCATAAAACCCATGCTTTACTAAATAAATTTTCTTTTACAGTAATTTTATTTTTCTTTTGATAAGTACATAAGAGATACATCATGTCATGAGCCAAATACAATTATGAAGACCAATTCTAGTTACAACTTTCAATAGGAAATTTACATGTTACAAATCTTCATTGTCTTCTAGGGAATATTGCTCCTCACTTAAACTCGTCTCTCCTTCTTTTGTACTTCACATTTCGTCTTATCTAGAAACTTTCTCTAAAATGAAGTGCATGTGTTATGTCTCTCAAATGAGGTCAAATGTTTACTTTATATAGCCTTCCAAGGGATATTTGAGCTAAATGTGAGGGCAACTTTGGCTAGCTTAAAGAAAACTCGACAATGTTTTCATGTTTAGGGAGTATCAAAATATCTTAAAGGAAACTCCACATAGTTACTTTTTTATATATTTTTTACAAGACCAAAAGAGTGATAAAAGTATACGCAATAACTTATTCTCATGTATTTATGAGCATGAGAAGGAACAAAGACTAATATCGAGATAGGTTTCATTTTTACACAAGCTTGAAACAGAGAAAAAGTTATGCTTGAAATAGGTTTCATTTTTACACAAGCTTGAAATAGAGAAACAACTATGCATGAGATAGGTTGGCTTCTTTTTTCCGTGAGATTGAAACCAAAAATAACTATGCTCAGAGATTGGTTTCATTTTTATGCGAGATTGAAACCAAAAATAACTATTCTTAGGATATGTTATATTTCCCCCAGCATGACCTACAGAGGCCATTAGCTTAATTTCAACATGATCCATAGGCACATGCCCTCCAAAATTTATGGAGGGAGATTTGCTTCATTTTTTAATGACCTTAACACAGAAAAAGAACTATGCTCATTTAAACTACCTTGATCATAGCTTGCAATAAGACAAATCTCTGGAAGGAATGCATGTCAAGGGATATAATGTGATCATGGTTTCCAAGAGGTCTTCATTAAATGGAAGAAAAATTCTCTGGTAGAGGAATACATGTCAAAGGGCCTCATTATGGGTAGGAAGATCGGGCTCCAATATCCTAGTTGAAAATTTCACCATGTCAATGATCAAATACAGGTCAAAAGGAGTTGAGAATATAGTGAGAGGCTCTTTTTCATCATAAAATGAAGGCACCAAACAAGTTTCCACAAAATTAACTTATGCCTGCGGGGGGATACCACTTGTGTATAAGGAATGTTCAAGGAAGTCAGATAGTTGGCAATCAAATTAGAACCAACAAATAAAATTTGGTAAACAATCACAATGATTCCATTATGAGGGAAAGACATCACTGGAAAGAGTGTGTACATGACAAATTTCATGGCATATACATAGTCTCGCCTAAGGAGAAAATTGAAATCCAGTACATCAATGCAAACAATTTTTCCTTCCAAAATAATTTGAAGCCAAGGAAGGATCCCTAAACGTTCATTGGCTCTTCTATTAAAAGCGAACACTTTCTAAGTAACAAACACAAGATGAGGAGAATCTAAAGCTTGCCAAGAAATTGAGGATATAATGAAAACAAAAGAACCTTCATCTATAATAGTGCAACAGATGCCCCTATTACAAGCTCACACAATAATTTGGAAAGACATGTAAGAAGGGAGACGTGGATCTTTTAGTGTATTACAATCAAAGGAAGTTACCTTAGTACTTGGAGGGGGTTCCTTGGGAATGAAAGAAATATCCTCTTGTATGGTGGGGTTCCGTGGGAATGAAATAAAATCATGAGTGATATCGACTTCACTCTCTAAGGGGAGATTGGGTTCAATAGAAGATGGAATCGAGTCGACCACATCATCAACCAATATTTCATCAACTCAAGTGGTACGGGGTTCAGTCTCAAACGGAAGAGTGGGATCAACTGATGGTGGACTCAGATCAATCACTTCATCAACTACTGGTAGGTTGGGAGAAAGATTATGCTAACTAGTTGGAAGTTTCCATTGAGAAAGAGTAAGTTTTTCCAACAATTTTTAAGCTTCATCCATACAAGGGAAAAAGTGAATTTGATGACTCCATTCACATAACCTAAAAGGAAACCTAACTTTACCCTTTTTCCTTGGAACCTTATAATCACTAGTTGATGGACCAATAGTGAGTTGAGGAGAATCCTTAAACCACACTTCTAAGACTTTAGGAATACCAGGACAATCGATAAGAAGGTGGTCACCCTTACAAAGCTTGCAAGGGTATTTTGGATTGTGATGTATGTTAGAAGATTCCTCAACATTATTAACACTCAAAGTAATGGTTGGTTGGTTTCCCCCTTTTTTATCTTACTTCTTCTTATTCTTCCTTTTCTTCTTCTTCTTAGCTCCCCCGTTACTAGCTTCAAGACTTTCACCAGGTGAGGAAGAATAAATGGGAGAAGACACAATGGGTGAATAAAGAAAAGGGTCAACATGAATTTAGTGTTGTTGAAGTGGAAAACTTAGTTGAAGTGGAGAAGTTTGGGTGTTTGGGACCAACGAAGTTGAAAAAAATAATACCGGTAACCTTATCGTGAATTCGGGAACGGGCAATGTAGCCATATAAGGAGGACCAACATTTCCAATATGGAAAAGTACCATGATACCCATTAAAAGTGGTTCCTTTATTGGGAATCTCCGGAAATTTTGCCATCAGACTCAACCTAAGGTTTACTAAATGGAAAAACAAACATCATAGACTAACAAATTTAAGGAAGAAAACATATAAACAAACCTTTTCAGAGTAATCACACAAGATGAAATCCAACATCATGAGATCAACATGAAAAGTGGATAGATATAGAGCGGGTGGAACTAGTTACGTGGGTCACTTTCTTAACAATCCAAGCCTGGTGCAAGTACTCTTAGCAAAAAGTGGAGCACTCTCCAAGGAGGCCTTAGTGAGTTTGACCAACATCTGTTCCAGGTACAAAAAAGAATTTATCTTTGCTATCACCTTGTGTAATAGCCCTAAGATAATGGTCACTAAGATCACCACCTACAACAACTTAGCCTGTGGGGATGGTCGAAAGTTGTTCGCACATGCCAGGTCAAGGTAATGAACCTGAAATCCCCCTAAGAGGTTCCTGAAAATAATGGTATTCCTCCCAAGTGATCCCCAAGTTTTTTTCGACACCATTTGTAATACATGTAAATCGATGCCAATGTAACCAATGAAGTAGGATATATTACTATGTTGGGTCCAATGTGACCTCGTTCTTGACTCTTGTGTAAGAAAATCTTCCCAAAAATGTGATGTAGTAAATGGATTTCACTCCCTTACATAAGATTCTAGTGTTTATTTGTAGCTTTGGAACGGTTACTGAATACCTATTCCAAAGCCCTAAACTTTAAGCTAATGTGGGTGTAGCTACCAAAGAAATATAAAAATGTTTAATTAATTTTATTAAGCATTGATTTTAAGTTTTTGTTTACACAATAGGTAAATGGGGTGAATAGATGAATATTATGACAGAGTCAAAATCTCAAGTGCAACTAAATGAAAATGCAAATTTTCACCTCAATGAATTCTAGCTACAATAAGGAGTAAGAGGTTTTAAGAAAACAAAATAAGTGTAACATTCAATGCAAGAAACATGAACTACTCTCCGAATGTAGATCAAAGAAATTGCACAATACATGATTCCTACACCCCCTAACCGTGAGGGGATTTTTGTTTTTTTTAATGCAACTTACATTGCTTAAAAATTAAAGCTAAAAATACTCCACCTATGAACTAGAATGAAATATTTTATCATTTTTGTTTGATTTTCAAATGTATTAAAAAACACTTTAAATGAAATTTTTACTTCCTTACTTTCAAACAAGATAAAAGAATTCAATGATGGTGTAGAAAATCATGAAGCAAAAAGATGCAAACAAAACATGCACTCAGAGAACCAACATGAGTTTGAAGACCACTTCCAACACACACTCAAACAAAAAGGTGAAAAAGTAGACAAAAAACCCATATCTGGAAAGTTAATATTGTATAATAACAAAAAACAAACTAAAAAACCTTATAACAAATAGATCCAAAATCAATTTGATGCAAGGGCATTCAACTCAGCAATATCATTGTATTTTAGTAGACATAGGGGGGTCTTGTGTTTTTAAGGATGTTGGATTCCTATGTATCAATTTAATGTAATTATTAAGGTTTTGAGTAATTTTAATGAGAGAAGCTAGAATAGGACTTAATTAAGTACTGTGAGGCATATTTGTGAATGTTCTTGAATCTTGGAGAACATGAGAGAATTAGAATAGCTTAGAGATTGAGAGATTTGGGAATTAATTGTAAAAACTTAGATTAGGAATTTGTTGATGATTTTGTGGATTAGAGAGGATCCTTAGGGATAAGGAAGAGATTTTAGAATTTTGTTGAGAAGGTTATGGATCTAAACCAGGAATTGGTTAGAGAATCCTTTTGTATAAATGTAAGCCTAAAAGGCATAAAAATAGCTAGCTAGTTAGCTAGTTAGAGGATTACTAGTTAGTTAATTAGACAACATTTGACTATAAGCCTACGGGCATGAAGGGAAAAGGCCACTGATACAGAAGATCAGGCTAGAGAAGGAATTTCTTTGTAAATAATTGAGTGTTAATACAGAGAACATATTCAACATTTATATGGTGTGTGAATGTTCATTGATTGACTAGTGATTTATAGATTATGTATGAATCAGAGTGAAACTGTGTAACAGAGTGTTGTAGGTATAAGATCAGTGAGAAGACAATACTGGAGAACACCTAATACATAAAATAATATAGGGAGGATAGTTCACAAAGGAGGAGAAAAACAAACATAAGTGATTGAACAAGTCCAGGAAGGATAAACACACAAAGAATGATATAGGCGAGTGTTGGGTCAATAGACCAAAACACTAGAAAAGTCACATAAAGACGAAGTAAATGGAAGGACGAAGAAATGAAGTAACCTTGCACAGGAATCATTGGATCAATTAGATCAACAGACGTGGTTGTGTGATATAGACGAACAAGATCTTATCGTGCAAATAAAGTCAAGAATTTGAGTGGCGAAGATTAAGCCATGTGTTAAACAAAATGGAAAGGCGGTTTTCGTAGGTGGAAGCGGTTTCTCATGCAGCCTAAAAACCATAAGCAGTAATTAAAAAATGGACCTGAGAAATTTATAGTCTGTGATATAAACCCATTGAGTTCTGATAGATCACAACCATCCGTTGGGTGATTGATCGGACGAATATCACGTCAGAAAATGAATGAAGTTGAATCTAGAATTTGGACACGATGAGGATTTTTACAACAAGGTTAAATCCTCGTTGAGTTCTAATCATCTGGACTGTCTGTTGGTTGGTGAATCAGATGGTAATCATGCTCGAACTTACGCGTGGGATAACATTTCAAGCAGACCCAATGAGTTATTAAAAGAAGTTTAACTTCTTTGAGTTCCAGCGAAAGATGGTCAAAGATTGGAGATCGTGCGATATTCGTTGATATAAAAGAGTGAAATCAATGGTGGAGGTTGAACGCGATAAAGGGAGCATCGATATTTGTGTTGAGATTTGCAGACTGGTAAAAAGGTAAGTTTACGTGTGTTTTATGTGTAATTTATATTATACAAGAGTTATAATAGAAATAAGTGAAGTGAACGAATTATGGGTTAAGTCGAGTTTAACCAAAGTAAGAGGACCATGGTATGGTTAAGACTGGCAGGTAAAGAAATCAACCAGAGGGTTAAGTTATAAGTTTTAAGAAAGAACTGAATATAAGGTTCCGCTCAAAAGGTTAATTAAAGGTCAGACTTTGGATAAGTTAAACGAAACATTTCCTCTTAAGCATTTAACTAAGGAACATTAAACCTGGGTTATAGAGGCTTTCATCAATGATATGAGAGATTAATCTTGGGACATAGTCAGACATGAAATTTTACTTGGTTAATGTGGGTCGAGTAGCTAAGGTTGCATCATTTGGTATCAGAGCTAAACAAAAAATTATGTGTGTAAAAGTTATTTGAGAGAACTCTGTCCTAATAATTATGTTTGAAGGTGTGTATACAGGTGAATGGTGATGAAAGCAGGCAAAGGGAGATCACATTTTAATCTGACAAACAGTAGACACACAGAGATAAAGTGTAGCAAAATATTGGGAGAATATGTAGATGCAAAGAAACAAAGAACAATCCATTCAAAGTGCAGGTGAATGATAGAAGAAGATCATGCAAAGGTATTGAAGATAGCAGCTGAGAAGATTGCAGCAACCTATAGAAAGGAGTGCTCAATTGGTTCCAAAGGAAAGAACCAAAGAGATGCTAAAAGACTGAGCTCAGAGGAGAGAAACTTAGTGAGGCATGTGTAGCAAGAAGGAGACTTGTTATTGCAGAGGTATTGTTGCAGCTCACAGGCAATATCATAAAAGAAATTCCATAGAGTGTGGGTATAATTGCTAAGGGATGAAGGAAGCTAATAAGAGTTTCTGAATGAAACCAGAATGTGGAAGAACCTTGAAGAATTCTAACGGAGGTTGGATAAAGAGGAAATTTGCATTCTTAAAAAGTGCAGATGAGTTGAAGCCTAGAAGAAGCAGAGAGAAGTGCTCAAAAGAGGTTCCAGAGATAGAGAACCAAGGACTTGAAAAAAGACCAAGTATAGAGGAAAGCTTGGTGACGTAAGTGACAGCAGGGAGGACATGCTGTTGCAGAGGCTTTAGTGTAGCTCATAGTGAGTGAGTGAAGAACACATAGAGATGGAGAAGAAGATGACTACTGATAGTCATAGTAGAGGTTCTTGGAAGACCACAACAGAAAAAAAATTGAAGAAGGAGGATACCAAGGAAAATAGCAAGAGGATGAGTCAAGAGGACCTTGAAAAGAAGATTATGGAGTTAAAAGAACAACTCAATATATTGATGATGATACTAGAGGAAAACCAAAGAAAAGGTTGGGTCTTGAGGAAAAAGGCAAGTGAAGTGGTTGGTGGAAAAACTCAGAGAAGTTGAGTTGGAAATGGAAGTTTCCATTTGTGAGGTAGAACAGAGTGAAGTTCTAGGTGAAGATATGGAGATCAGTTAAATATCGCATGTACTATTTTGATAGTTCAAGACAACAAGAAGTTTTGATAGTTCAAGACAACAAGAAGTTTTTTGCTGAGGAAGAAATTATTGATGATTTTCTGAACTGTTGGACAAATTCAGATCAACAGGAGGATGTAAAACCTTGTATTTTTGAATCTAATATGTTTGATGTGATTACAAGTTTTGCAGAAGATGAGTAGTCTGTTGAAGTTGTCAAAAATATGGAAGAGTATCTTTCAAAAGATAAATACTCTGAAGTAAAGAAGGATGGAGAATGTCTCTTAAATGAGAGAAGCAGTGAGTTATGGCAGCGGAAAGAAATTAGAAAAGCATTGATGTTTGAAGTTGTTACAATCCAGGGACAATTTCTTATGAAAGAAGAAAATGTAATTCAGTTTGAGGAGCTAATATGTGAAGCAACAGTTGAGACTGTTGAACCTTGTAATTTTCAAACTGATAATTTGTGTATAAACGCATGAATTATAAGTGATGATGAAGTACTTGTGAAGTGTAATAGAGAAATTGAATTGCTGGAGTATTTGCTAGAAAACTTAGAGTATGACAGTGTGATTGTAGAAGAAGGAGTTCACTACAGTGAACAAGAGAAGAAAGACATCATTGAAGCAGATGGTGTAGAAGAGAGATTTGCTAACAATTTCAAGAGTCCTTTGGAGGATTCTTTAGAGAGTACGAATCAGCACATTGATGTGCTGATAGAGGAGGAAAAATCAGAGCAACATACTAAGATGTTGCCAAAGGAAGAAGAGGCATTGAGGCCTTATGTTTTAATTTTAATAATTGTTTTGTGAGTGCAGGTTTTGTTGCAGATGTTGGAGAAAATTTGGTGTAGATGAGAAATCAAGTAAATATGGAAGAAAAGGATTCTATGGAAAAGTTTAATCCATTGAACAGAGACATTATGTTGCTGGAAATAATGTTGGAAAGTCGGGATTCAATGCAGAAAGATATAATCATGAAAGAGGGTAAGGATGAAAGGGAAAAAGTAAGAGTAAGAATAAGTGTCCGACAAATTCAAAGAGAAGATAATGAATAACAGATTGAAGAGTTAGTGGACATCAACAACAAACTGAAGCAAAGAGAAAGAGATAGCAACAAATTGCAGAGTATGTACGAATTCAAGAATATGCTAGAGATAGAGATTGAAGAATTATGGCAATTAATGATGAAGCAGTAGAGATTAAAGAGATTGATAGCAGCAGGAACAATGATCAATCATAATTTGAAATTGATTGACAAGGAGAGGAAGATGAAACAGAAGATAGCAGGCATACAGCAGCAGTAAAGATGAAGAGCATTTGGATAGTTACAAATTAAAGTTTGGGACCTTGGAGGTTTTTCTAACAACATATGAGAACACATGATCAGGAGATCATGAATGTTTTCAACCTTGAGTGTTTGATGCAAGAGAATTCATCTCAGAAATATCATTGTATTTTAGTAGACATAGGGGGTCTTCTGTTTTCAAGGAAGTTGGACTCCTATGTGTCAAATTAATGTAATTATTAAGGTTTTGAGTAATTTTAATGAGAGAAGCTAGAATAGGATTTAATTAAGTATTGTGAGGCATATTTGTAAATGTTCTCGAACGTGTTCTCGAATGTTAGAGAACATGAGAGAATTAGGATAGTTGAGACATTGAGAGATTTGGGAATTAATTGTAAAAACTTAGAATAGGAATTAGTTGATGATTTTGTGGATTAGAGAGGATACTTAAGGATAAGGAAGAGATTTTAGAATTTTTTTGAGAAGGTTATGGATCTAAACCAGGAATTGTTTATAGAATCCTTTTGTATAAATGTAAGCCTATAAGGCATAAAAAGAGCTAGCTAGTTAGCTAGTTAGAGGGTTACTAGTTAGTTAATTAGACAAGGTTTGGCTGTAAGCCTACGGGCATGAAGGGAAAAGGCCACTAATACAGAAGATCACTCGAGAGAAGGAACTTCTATGCAAATAATTGAGTGTTAATATAGAGAACATATTCCACATTTATATGGTGTGTGAATGTGCATTGATTGACTAGTGATTTATAGATTATGTATGAATCAGAGTAAAACCTTGTAAGATAGTGCTACAGGTATAAGATCAGTGAGAAGACAATACTAGAGAACACTTAATACACAAAATAACAGAGAGAGAATAGTGCACAGAGGAGGAGAACAACAATCAGAAGTGATTGAACAAGTCCAGGAAGGATAAACACACAAAGATTGATATAGGCGAGTGTCGCGTGAATAGACCAGAACATCGGAAAAGTCACATAAAGACGAAGTAAAGGGAAGGATGAAGAAATGAAGTAACCTTGCACAAGAACTTTTGGATCAGTCAGATCAACAGACATGGTTGTGTGAGATAGACAGATAAGATCTTATCATGCAAATAAAGTCAAGAAGTTGAGCGGTGGAGATTAAGCCATGTGTTAAACAGAATGGAAAGGCGGTTTTCATAGTAGAATCGGTTCCTCACGCGGCCTCAAAACCATAAGTGGTAATTAAAAAACGGACCTGAGAAAGTTATAGTCTGTGATCTAAACCTGTTGAGTTCTGAATAGATAACAACCATCTGTTGTTTGATTGATCAAACGTACATACCGTCGGAAAATGAATGGAGTTTAATCTAGAAATCAAACACGATGAGGATTTATACAGTGGGGTTAAATCCTTGTTGAGTTTCGATCATCTGGACCATTCGTTGGTTGGTGGATCGGACAATAATTGCGCTCGAACTTGCGCATGGGTTAACATTTCGAGCGGACCCTATGAATTATTAAAAGAAGTTTAACTTCTTCTAGTTCGAGCAGAAGATGATAAAAAATTGAACATCATGTGATAGTCATTGATCTGAAAGAGTGAAATCGACAGTGGAGGTTGAACGCAGTAAAGGGAGCATCGATATTTGTGCTGAGATTTGTGGACCGGTGGAAAGGTAAGGTTATGTGTGTTTTATGTATTGTGTCCAAACATTGTATCTCTCTTGACCCTCTCAAATTTCAAGCCATTCTTGAACTTCGTCCTCCTCATACCCTTCGCCAGTTACAAAGCCTCCAAGGCAAAGCTAACTTTCTTCATCAGTTCGTCCTTGACTATTCCACCACGGTGCATGGGTTTCTTAGACTCCTTCGATATAACATTTAATTTGTTTTGGATGACCAAGATCAACAATATTTTGATGCCCTCAAACATGCTCTCACTTTTTCTCCCTTGATTAGTCCACCAAACTTTGAGAGTGATTTGATCTTCTACATCTTTGCGACCACCTACTCGATCATTGGGGTCCTTATACAAGAAGATTCT
This sequence comes from Pinus taeda, assembly GCA_000404065.3. Classification (NCBI taxonomy): domain Eukaryota; kingdom Viridiplantae; phylum Streptophyta; class Pinopsida; order Pinales; family Pinaceae; genus Pinus; species Pinus taeda. Next base: position 14,777 of record APFE031287593.1, on the reverse strand, counting down.
GCAAGCAATGAGCATGACATAGACAATGTTAGTAAGAACCTTAATGGTCCCCCTGTGCCTTATTCACACAAAGAAAAGTTGGCACTATTTGTTGTGTTCTCTATTGAAAATTTTGGTCGTTATATCCTTATGTGTACCACCAAAGTTGTGACCAATTCAGACCCCATGGATTTCCTATTGAGTCGACAGATCGTTAATGGGAAGTACACCTATTGGATCATTATTCTTCAAGAATTTGATCTCAAATTTGTCATACCCAAGAGTAAGAAAGGTTTATCCCTCGTAGAACTCATTTCCAAATTTCCCACTGGTACACTTGATCCACGATGAATGATGATCTTCTTGATGAACAATTGTTCATCAATACTACAGATTTTCCTTCGTATGGAGACATCCTTACCTTTCTGCGAACCTAGAAATTCACCCCCCACTTAACTTGTGATGTTTGACGATGTATTCAACATCACGCCCCTCGCTACCTCCTCATCGGTGATGACCTTTATTGTCATGGTGTTGACACTCTCCTTCATCGTTGTCTCACCCGTGTTGAAGTTGAGAAAGTGCTCAATGCCTGCCAAGATGGCACTTGTGGTGGTCACCTCTCAGGAATGGCCATTGCCCAGAAAATCATGCATGCCAGGTACTTTTTTCCTTCTCTCTTTAGTGATTGTATTGAGCGAGTCAAACACTATCCCAATTTCCAGTTATTCGCCCCTAAGGCGCAAGCTCCACCTGCTCCACTACAGCCTGTCATCGCAACTGGTCCTTTCTTTAAATTGGTTATTGACTTTATGGAGTGTCGACTCCCATTTTCTAATAACCACAAGTATATTATCTTGGTCGTCAACTATTTTACCAAATGGTTTGAAGCCATGCCAACATTCAATAAGACCATGGCTACTACAACCCTTTTCTTTTGTAACCATGTTATCACTTGATTTGGGGTTCCAAAACAATTAGTCTCTGACCATGGCCAACACTTTGAAGATGAGATATGGCATGAGCTATCCTCTTTAATGGGCTTACAACACCAATATTTACCGTCTTATTACCCCCAAGGAAATGGCCAAGTTGAAGTTGTCAACAAAATACTTAAGACTATGCTTCAACAGATGGTGAATAAACAGAAGACAAACTAGAGGTTAATGATTTTTCATTCTTTGCGGGCCTATAGAACTTATGTCAAGACCGCCACTGAGTTCACTCCATTCCAGCTTCTTTTTGGATAAGAGGAAGTATTACCAATCGAGTATGAAATCCCTTCCCTTCACCTTGTCCTCAAACTCCTCCCGAACACCCAACCTTTACAGCAACGACTTATCGTGATTGAGCGTGCCAATGAAGACCATCGTGTTGCAATGAAAACCATTGAAGCAACCAAAAATCGTACCAACGCTCAATATGATCGAAAATTCCACCCTTGTACCTTCCGCGAAGGCCTTGTTCTTGTTTATGACAAAGCTCATGATTTCCTAGGGCAAGGAAAGTTTAAACCATTATGGCTAGGACCTTAAATCATCCATAAGTGTTTGGGAAAAGGGGCATACCTTTTATAGGGTCTAGGGGGAGAAATCATTCCCAATCCTCAAAATTCACTTTGCCTCAAGAAATTTTACCCATAACATTTTCCATTGAAATAAGTGTATCTCTTTCCTTCTTGCATTTAGGTAGTTTGCATCCCCCACCATCTTACACATTGTCCTCATGTGTCTTTCATATGGATCCATCATCCATGCCTTATATCAGTTATGCTGATGGGGTGAGTCACTTCACCAGGAATCTAGCCTCGATAGCTTGGGCCATTTTCACCCCTTTTCATTCGTTAGTCCACTCCACAAGCATTTGCATTGGATCTACCACCAATAACCATGCCAAAAATGATGTTGTGGTAGGTTTGATAATCGATGCCCTTGGTCATCGAGTCCTTCACCTTCATTATTTGTCTTGATTCCTTGCTACGTGTCATGAAATTGAACGAAATTTATCATGTGCATAATCCTGTCCTATTTAGAAAATATCTACAAGTTAAGATTTTGGTGCGTGAATTTGAATCCATTTCATTCAATCATGTTCTTAGATCCCATAATCACTATGTAGGTACCATTACAATTAACATTCTAGATTGGAATTTATCACATGCATATACAAGAAGACATACATAAACAAATGGCAAACCAAAATCGTCAGAAAAGGATGCATAACCATTAATATGTATCGTAATACAATGTTTTGAGTCCACTACTCTAAATACATCTAACATGCTCATTCACATGTTATAATAAAACAAAAATGGGGACCCACATGTTCCTATACCTAATCACTATCATCTAGAGGCTCCCGAGTTAATGGCTTCATCCCCCGCCAACCCATAGATCTTGTGTTTCCTGACCAACCATAGAAATGCTCAGTGTGATTCCTCACCACTCTGAGGGAAGACCTATGCACTCATCTGTACATTGATCTTCTAGTTTATGCCAACCCTTCTCTGTCACACTAGTCAGTGGCACATCGAATCTATGTTAGAGGTTCTCAAGTAGAGCATCACTCCCATATGTCTATTGTGATATGACCCCACCCTGATCTGTAGCCCCAGGAATTGTAGATCATCCCATGTAACATGTTGGCCTAAACGGTGTTATATCCGCATACCACAAAGTTTAGAAATCCGTACCATATTCACATATTTCTTAAACTATAAATGCATCAAATATATAACAACTTTCACTTACCATCTAGACCCATGCTCATCCTGATGAAAGTGGTAAGTCAGGATCACCCTAATAGTTCATGCCACTATATGGATAGGTATATATGTATAGTGGCATCTAGTCCCAATGACAAAAAACACATGATGGAATACTCATTCGAATCCCCCTCCTCCACCTCATCGCAATAGCTACGCAGCAACACATCCTAGTCTCATGCGGGCCCCCATTACAGATATGTACAAGAGATTGAATAGTGAGAAGAGTGATCATAGCACTATCCCAAATGAATAATTATCATTGGTCCTCCATCTACACCGTTTCAATTATCGTTTCAATGAGGATTGAATCATCTGGTCCCACCCATAGTAAGTCATGGCCAACACACTCTCCACCAACATCATATTCCCTCTAGTGATATGATGGAAGGCATGACTACCCAAGATCTACAACGTTGCTACAACTATAGCTCATGTCTCAAGCCTCTCTAGGTCACTGATCTGAATGGTTGTACCCTTTGCACGACCCCCCACTACACAGTCGCGATAAAAAAACTCACCTATATGCTTCCCACAAGGCACCACTATATGTATATCCCCTACCACCCCCAAGGGGGGAAATCTTATCAGAAAAATATATGCCTTGGATTGTGATCTTGATCATATGCCCCTGTACTCTAATGGCCTCCTGATATGGGTCCCAATAACTCACAATCCTCAACAGAAAGGGCTCACCAACCCTCATCATAGGGTTCTTTAAGAACTTTAGCATGCCATATCGTGCCAACAACCTTCTAACAACTCGATTCCCCTGAATCTCAACACAGAGGGAATCCAAATCTCATTCTCACCATGAAACCTTTAGCTCTTCCATACCTACAAAATACCATTACGTTTTGTTAGTCCAGAGTCAAAGGCATGCATATCTATTACTTAGCTTCATCTCACCACAGACCACCAGTCCTGCCCACCCTCTCAGCCTAGAGTGTAGTTTTATCCCTCAAAATTGCGTTAGACGTACTTTTAGACCCATTTTTTGTGCTCCAAAGCACAAAACAACCCCCCAAAAGTGCATTGCAACCATGAGAATGAGCATGGGTCCCCCATAATGAACTAAAGCCCTAATCGAAAAGTCTAATCCACCAAAAATGATGAGTAAGGTTAGGCCACCTACCTCCAACTTGTAGATCTTGATTCCTATGGTTGGTTTTTCCACTACGATCTCCACAAGATTTAGGGCCTTCTCCTCCTCTCCAAATTCTCCACAACTGACTATGAAAATGAATTGGATTTGGGGGCAAAAATCCCTTTTATAACAAAAACCCTGGTTTTTTCCATCGCCTATTGCAACCAAATTGTAGCTCCATTTGAAGGACTATCAACACCATGGGAAATATCTCACCGAGATATATAATGGGTCTCTCTTTATTTTTGGTAATTTGACACTTCATTAGGAAGCCATTCTTTCCATGAGGTCTCACTTTGCCACCTATTAAAATAGAATTTCTTTGTTTGATCCACCCATACTCTGGTACCATTTTACCTTTGCATTGGTTGACTCACCTATCGATTTTCATCATGAGTAACCATCATTTACTCATGTTTTTATGTTCCCCTCCAGGCCTCTCCCGCATGGCAGCATCATTGAGCCACCCTTGTTCAGAGCATCCAACATGAGTCACCCTTGTATCTATGGAGTCTATTCTAAGTCCCCTTGAGTCCAGTTACATTGTTCCATACATCATTATGTTGCATCCATCCCACTTTATTCATATTTGGCCTCTAGCTCTAATGCTTCGTATTTGCCTAACCCTCATTTGAGTCATTGACCATCCCCTCCAGAATCGAGTCAATCGCTGCCAGGTCAACCATCCATGTCATGCTCTGACAAGAGAAGTTTTTCATCCACAAGCCATCTTGTTTCCTTCCATCATCATCCCTAGTGTAAGTCCATCAGTCACTCTACTATGATTCCTTGTGCCTTTGTCAAGGATTCTGCATTGCCTTAACTCTAGTGGACCCTCTTCTGTCGACCTCAACACAGTTATTATAGAAGTGTGGTCTAGAGGGCAGTGTACCTTGGTTCTAGCTTTAATATTTGTTCAGTGCCTTAGATCAAGGAAAGGGAATCAGCATTGCCCTTTGACTTGGATGTTTCTCATGTGCTCGATGCCATCTCCTTAACGCACGATTGAGAATCGTACACTTGACGGTTCAGTGATTCAGATGATTGTCCTAGTGATTCTCGGATGTGTGTGAGATGTTCCAGGCCTCATGAGCAAGCGGCCCTTCATGTATCCCACCACATGCCTAGATGCTCGTAGATGTTGATCCAACCTGTTGTGCTGTACAACAACCCCCCATTTCTAAAAAACTTTTACATAAAATTTTTAATAAGAAATGGGTCCCTTTTTACAATAAACTTAGTAAGATTTGTGATTTGATAAATAAATCTGGTATTGACCTCATTATAAGAAAAACCTTTATCAAAAGGTTCGATGTAAGTAATTGATTTTGTAAAGCCTTTTGAAAAGTACAAAGTGTTCCTTTAAAAAACATTATAAATAATTATACATTGCGATAAAGTGATCGGAGATCGTGTATCACAATGACAAAGGGACACACATAAAGAGGGCTTCATCGAATCCTCTAATCCGATAAAGGTAATCACAATCGATAATCAAAGGTATCATATGACAAAGAGTTAAAACACAAGCCAAACCCCTGATTGCAATCAATAAATAAGAGGCACATCTCAAGAAGAAAACATTCATGAAATGGTTTGCATGCATAAGTCTTTTAAAAATTAATAAATCAAATTAATGAAAACATACCCTGCCCTATTATAATATTAATTTATCGACAATCGGAGATATTCATTGCAAGTGGCAAAGCCTTACCCTTTTAATACTCCCGATTGCGATTTGTGATTTATCGTCGACCACCAATCGGGGAAATCCAAAGACACGCTTGAGATAATCATTCAATATATGATCAATGAGGTGGGTATTTATGGTATTTATTCATCATCATTGGTGGCTTGAACGACTATTAATTTCATATTTAAGAGTATATCCTTAAAAAATTTCACTCGTGGTGGTTGTTAACTGCATCCGACTTATCATATGTCAATTTCCTTAATTCTGTTCATTTTCATATTGGCTTTCAGTGGAAATATCCCTGCGTTATGGTTTTTAACTGTCTGTGCAGAGTTTCTTCGAACTCATGAATCCAGAGAAGATGGGGAAGAAATCTAAGAAGGCCAAGGCAACCCCTGTAGCTAAAGAACCAGAACCAAGCAAGAAGGGACTAATATCAAATACAACATGTCTCGGTCTGGGAAATGTGAGGTGGGAAAGCATCTACAATCTGATAGAAGCAGAGGAGCTCGAAGAATTGGAAGAGGAAGCCACAACCAATTCCACCAGCAAGTTAGAAGGAACTCTCAAAGAATTGGCCTGTTCATACCTTCACAGGATAGCAGCGTGGGCCAAAATTTTTCAATACACTAACGTGGTAAGATGGGTCTTCGAGAAAATCCCAACTTCAGACAAAACATTTTCCATAGCTGATGGAAGAACATTTGGGTCATCTAAACTTGAAGATCTCAGGCAAATGTACCATCTATCTCCGCCCGAGAAGCGTTATAACAAGGCATTCTTGGAAGCATTTGCAAAAGACAATGACTTGGAATTGGACCCGATCAGACACTGGAGGCATTTCCCAGAGAAACATAAGCAAGTCATCGAGTATGTATTATATTGACTCACTAGCTTCTCCTTATTGCTATGTTGGCGCTATGATGTGTAGACTGTGGGGACAACATGATTCTGCAAGATTTACTATAAATACAGTCTTGTTAATGGAAGCTGTGATTAATGGTTATGTTATGGATTGGGAAAACATTCTACCTGATAGAATAGCCACTAAGATACTAGAATACAGAAGGAAAGTGTATACAACTTCCTGGACCATTCCTCCTTTTTACTACAGTGCATATATTCTTGATATTATTTGTTTTAATTCTAAATACCCTGTACTCAGATGGAAGTGGACTTCCCAAGATCCTAATCCTATTCATATCTATCACAAACAGTTGTGGAAGGCCCACTATAAGAATCACTTATACAAAATTTGCAATGGTTTTGTCCTACCTGTATATTATTCTATCTTCAATAACCCTGCCCCTAGGATATCTCAGGAAGCAGAAATTGACCTAACAACAGTGGATAGCTGGTTCGGACAGGAGAAATTCACTTACGTAAGTCTTTTTGGCAGTCTTACCACACCCCATGTTCTTCCTCTATATGTTCCTGACAGACTGTTAGCCTGAGAGTTGGCATATCAGATAACAATTGAAGGAACGTCAAAAACCCTGAGGGATTCCAAGAAGCATATGTGGCCTACATTCCCCCTACGGTGTGGTATTTTTACCTTACATGATTATAAATATGCAAAGAAAGAGGCAGAGACGATTCATATGTTAAATCTTGCCACCATTCTGAATAGGCAAGTTGACCCAAGGAAGGTTGCCTATAACGTTATTCTCAAGCTAAACTTACTAGATTTGATCATGAAGAAGATGATTTTGATGATTTGTTTGCTTCAGCTGAAATATTTTATCAGGTTAAAGGATTAGCTCATATCAAATATGGAGAAGAGGGGTTAGAAAAATTCAATAGGCTCAGAGCCTAGAGGTTGCAAACTCTGCCTTTGGATCTATTAGCTACAACCCCAACAGTTCAACCACAGAGTCAAAGTGAAAAAAAAGCTGCCGATAATACTCCTATAGTGGAGAAGGTTCCCAAAAAGGAAAAGTTGCCAGAGCAAGAGCAGAGACAAGAGACAAGTAGTGGACCCTTTGATTCAAGCATTTATGTTGATCCTAAACTAATCAAAGAATGGCAGCAATTTGATTCCATCATTAGTAATACTGAGAGCATTCAAGGATTCAGCACACCTAAGGTGACTACTACTCAGAAGTCAGTAATCAACACAGTTATGACTGAAGGAACTAGTGGCCCACCCAAGATTCAAAAGGATGTAGAAATAATCCCTGAAAATCCCTCCGATGAAATTGTTTTACACATAGAAGAGATACCACCAATAGATGTCTTCTACAACCCTAAGCATAGGGTTGTAATTAAAAGACAAAGGAAAAAGAAGAAAATTGATCAATCTCCTCTTTTGACTTCACAAATGGAGATAACAAATGTGATATGGAGAGAGGAAGTTAATCCTTATAAATATCTTACCAGACTTTCTCAGTATGCTGGAGCATACACAACAACCACAATGGATAAAGCATTGAAGGTCAGTAATTTGCTAAAAGAAAAATACTAAGCAATCAATTTGTTAGAAGCACAAGCACAGGAGAAACAATAAAAGATAGAACAACTGGAATAACAATTAGCAGTCCAGAAGCAACTAAACGACCAGTTAAATGAGAAATTGCTCAAAGAAAAACAAAGGATTGATGAGAAAGCAATTCATAAGAAAAAGGAGTTATCCCAATCATTAAGTAAGTTGCAATTATTAAATGAACAGGGTAACAAATCGAAGGAAGAACAAATCGCTCAACTAACAGTTCAGATAGAAAGATTCAAGGAAATATTCAAGTGGGAAAATTTAGATCGGAGGCTCTACAAATTACTAGGGCATTGTCTAGTCAATTGAGCCTATTATGTCATAATATGTTACTGGTTCTTCCTCTGTGTGAAATTTCATCATCCATGATTGAAAAATCAGTAGATGCGAGACTAGACTTGGAAAAAGCAGATGAAAGATTAACAAATTTTCTCTCTTGGTAAGAATCTAAAGAGGGAAAAGCTGCTAATCTACCAAAAATTCTGGAATCGCATAAAGAAATTATATTTACTGAATAGAAATCTCAACTGATGAAGGCAGAAAGATAAATATCAAGATGCAAATCGGCAATAAAAACCGTGGTTGAATTAATTAATAATAGTCTCTATTTATCAAATTTAATAACAGAGTGTTCTCCAGGAAAACTTCCACCAGTAAAAGCATTAGAACAAACATGGAAACAGGAGCTGGAGCAGAGGGAAATATTGATCGCAGGTATTCAAAGTTTAACATGGGAAACCTTTTGGTTTCTCCTTGTCAAACCACATAGTCAGCGGACAACAATGAAATGCCTCACTGATGCAATTGGCCATATGATACCTAAACTTAATGATGCCACATACACTGCTCAGTTACAACCACGCATGAGTCACCCACAAGAACTTCAGTCGATGCTTGCCATTTGTCAGCTCCAATCACAAGATGATAAGCCCATACAGTGAACCATTTCTGACCGATTGTAGCATGTCTATTTCCAGATGATTTTCGCATTTTTTGTGATTTGGTTGTACCAGCGCATAGCATATTTATTTCATAGTTTATTAGTTTAAGTAGTATTTATAGACCCTTTCATGTTTTTAGAAAGGGTCCGCAAATTTTGTATTAAGGCTTGGATCGGAAGTCACACTACTGTGCTTCTGATATATTTATTTTTATAAAAACTGGACCTGAATTCTGAGTTTTGATGAAGAATATTTTTATGTGATATGCACTATTGCTTATTGTGAAAATATTTCCAAGTTAAAAGGCAAAATCTGAATGCGATTCATATCATAGGAGACCCAAATGCATATGGTACTATTATCTATGTTCTTGCTTCATGCTTTTATATGAAATAGCATTTATTTATTTTGCTATTATTGATATACGTATATGCTCTTACAACAATTCTTTGACTTATCACTATTAAATGTTAAAGAGTTGTTATCTTTCATAGATATGTGTGTCAGTAATATATAAAGATTAGTGTGATAACGTTTTAATTATTACTTTGTTCAACTACTTGAAGAAAGTAATTATCATATGAATGAATATTTTTGTTTATGAGTAGAGTCATTTATATGCCTACTTGTCAATAAGAACCATAAAAAATTGCACTAAGAGAAAGACTTCCTAGGATAGATTAGTTACTTTTATATTATTTTTTTAGAATAGATCATCCATCATTCCCATTAGATATTAAAAAATCGATCACTTATCCATCCCACTTATATATCATTGGGAAATTGGTCCCATTATATCCAGTTGGAGCCACCACACCAAACAGAAAAGAGCTGCTTTAAGGTCTGGACCGGGTGGTTTTCCCCAATGTTGATGCAACAATCTACAAGGCATCAACATTTTTGGCACTAGAAGGAGGGCATGAACTGTGAATGGCGAGAAAATCCAAATCTAGAATCCATTCTGAGAGCAAATCTCCCTCCACCTCACCTCCAACTTCTCCCTTGCATGCTAAAACTCCAGTTGAGAAGTTGAGGAAACAACAACCACTGCTCAACCCCAAAACATCTCAGATAAATCAAATCTAGAATCTCCTGAAGTATAGTCTCTAATTCATAAACTTCAAGGATTTTCAATATCACCACAGAAATCTAAGTTATCTCAAGGCAATGTGACTTCGCAATTCATTCCTTCCCATCCCCTCACTAGACAGAGTGAAAAACTTGGTATTGAACCTACTGAATTACCTTTGCCTAAAAGAAAAAGAGTAAGAAAGACAACTGAAGGGTGTGATAGTGAAAATTTCTCATCATCATCATCCATTTCATCTTCTCCATTGCAAAGACAACCATCCACTCCCCCGCTCCAGATTGTCATTCAACAAAGTACTGGAACTTCAACATTTACTTCTCAACCATCTGGAACTTCAATATCCACTCCTTCTCAACCATCGGGAACTTCATCTGCGCTGTCATCCATTAGTAGCTCAAAAATGGCAGAAAACCCATGGAACAATCCTAGTGTAGTCACAATGCCTGCACCTTTGAACCCATTACTAGCTCATCCTGAGAAATAGTTGCCAAAATTCAATCTAGATGCAGGCATTCAGGCAGATAAAAATATAAACAACTTTATGTTGATAGTCAATTTAAAAGGAGTTACTGAAGAAGATTTGGTTGTTAGGATTTTCCCGTATACCCTACAAGGATCAGTTGGGTCTTGGTACTTTTCATTACCATTAGGATCCATTACTAGTTGGAATATTTTCCAAGAGCAGTTCTTAACTAAATATGGTGATGACAGATCTGCAGCAACGTTAATAAATGATCTCTCAAATCTTAAAACAGAATCTAGATAACCTATAAAATAGTTTAATTCACGATTTAATAAACTCTTAAATAAGATTCTTACTACCTCAAAACCTAGTGAACATGTTAGAAGTGAATGGTACATATCAGATGTACCTTCAAACATAGCTATCTTTGTGGATAGAGCTTCAAAGCTTACTTTAGCAGAGAATATGAAAGAGGCAATTGCTATGGAAAAACGTAACATCACCTTAGAAAAGAAAGCTGCGCTTGAAGATAGAAAATCTAAAAAAGTCACCTTCAAGGATGATTCAAAGAAGAAAATGGCAAAAGATCCATATGATATGGAAGGTCTCCAAAAGGTCTAAAAACTATGTCAAATGAAATGATAGAAATTAAGAAACAAGTCGCTGAGACCTCAACTAAGAAGCCATTTAGAAACTTTAAGAAACTAGAATTGAAACCCCTTAATGTTATATCCAACATAGAGTCAGACCCCGAGGACGATGAAGATGAAGATACAATCTTATCATCCGAAGAAATTGAAGAAGAGGAAGTTGCAGAGTGTCGTGGGATGTGGGACTTCATTTTGCCCAATTCTGATACTGAAAATGAACAAGAAGCTTTTCCACTAAGTACGAGGAGTAAAGGAACTCCTGAACCTATTCAAGTGACTTAGAAGAAAAGGAACATGGGTACTACTACTAAAGAAAAGGTTCCAACAAAGAAGTCTACAACGATGCCTACTCAAAATTAGCCATCAACTTCCAATCCATTTTCAACATCTAAAACATTAGTAGTTGCAGACTCTATGGATTACAACATCAATGATGACATGAAGAAAACGAAAGAAAATATCATTATGTTTGAGCTTAGTAAGCTTAAACATCAACAAAAATTGTTGCTCAATGAATGAAATGCAATACCTTCTTCTCCTCTTCCGAATGTTGTATTGTCCAAAGCTGCTAATGAGATAGGGAAGCCACCAGTTGGTAGAGTAGAAGCTAATGATGTCGTTCTAATCGGAGATAGATCAAATTCCCATACTCCTTCTTTTCTCTTGACCTACGAGATTTATAGTAGAAATCTGCACAATTGCTTGATAGAATCAGGGGCTTCATCAAATATTATGCCAATTTCGGTTTGTTCTAAACTGAATATTGAACCCCAAAATTCTGCAGTGCATATTGTCTAGTTGGATAGAACTAAGGTTCAAGTATTGGGCGAAATCAACTCAGTTACCATTAGGTTATCAGCTGATCCAAGAGTGGTTCAAAGAATTGATATATTAATTACTGATATTCCTGAGTTTTATGGTTTGATTTTAAGTAGAGATTGGTCTGAGAAACTTCATGGTTACATTTCTACCAATTGGTCTCACATGTGGCTTCCCTATAAAGGGAAGCCAAATCAGATCAAGACTGATCGGGAGAAACATATGACTCATACTGTAACAAAGTTTGAACAAGAAAACTAGCCTATAACATTCAATAATAATATTCTTGGTAACTACTCATCTGAATCATTCTTTGGTAATTTTAGTGCTCAATCATCGCCTTTCTTAGTTAATAATTACACATCCCAAATTGAAATTTTTTCCCAAATAGATACATCAAGGTGTGTTAAAATTGCTGAGGAAATTGTAAATAAAATTGTAGATAAACCTTTATTTTGGTCATTATATTTCGATGGGTCTAAATATAATGACGGCGCAGGAGCATGGTGTATTTTAGTTAGTCTTGAAGGAGAAAAGACTATGCAATCATGTAGATTAGAATTTGAGTGCACAAATAATACTTCTAAATATGAAGCCTTGATTCAAGGACTTTATAAAGCAATAGGTCTTAAGGTGCAATATTTGAAAGTGTTTGGTGACTCTGAAATTGTTATAAAGCAAGTCAGAAATACTATACATTACCTTTCTAGTCACCTTAAACATTATCAATCCTTGGTATAAGACCTTGTATCTCATTTTCTATCATTTAATATTTCTCCCATTCTGAAATCTCGGAATGCAGCAACAAATTTACTAGCCAATGTCGCTTCTAAGCTCCTTCCATCTGAAGATTACAGTCCTGATAGATTTTCAGCAGAGTTAATTTTCAGGCCATCCGTTCCCAATAATGTCACTAACTGGCGAGTATTCAATTATGACAATGACATTTTAAATTTCTTAACTTCTGATAAGTCCTATGATGATCAAATTATTGATGAAAGTGAGCATGATCTTCAAATGAAGGAAAGACTTGAAGAAAGTTCAATACCTAAATGTTAGGTCCCTATAATACTAGTGATTACCCCATTACTTTTGTAGTTGTATCCCTTATTAATATTGTTGTGCCCCTATTTTCCCCATATTGTTATTAATGTGCCCCATAGAATCCCTCTATTGTTATTTTTGTGGCTTTATATTATTATTTTTAGGTCGACTGGGTTATACTGTGACTCCTTAGACTCCTATATATAGAAATGAGGTTTTGTCATTTGATCATCCAAGAATTGTTCATTTGTGTAATGTAAAGGAGGTTGCCCCCTCGAAGAGGCTGAATTCTAAGGCGTTCAACTATCTTTTCTATCTTTTTGTGAGCTGGTTTCATAACATGAGATAACAAATCTAAATATAAGAAGAGCTACATATTTGCTAGTACTTGCCACTTAGTTTAAATATAGCTTAATTAAATTAAAAAATAATAAACACAAAAATAAAACAACTAATAAAATATTGTATTATTGAATGTCATCATGAAAAAATAAGAAATATGATTAACTATTATTGTTTATATTAACATATAATATTATTATTATTACTATCTAATTTTAAGGTCATGACCAAGGCAGACACCAAATTGGTATATGAGGACCACTTGTTTCTGGGACAAGGGACCCACCTCCGCGCAGCGATTTGACTACTAGTCTACGGAGGCATACATACTCTACCCCCCTCTGGTTTTGAACTTGTGACCTCTTAGGAGGAAACACATGCTCTTAACCATTAGGCCCACTCAAGCATACACACTCTAACCCCTTCTCGTTTTGAACTTGTGACCTTTTAGGAGAAAACACGTGCTCTTAACCATTAGGCCCACTCATGTTGTATATACACTTTAAAATATATGTTTATTATATGTGTGCCTTATTTTTTATTAATATATATAATTTTTTTATAATTAAATTATTAAAATATATTTT
>APFE031287591.1:0-15776 GCA_000404065.3 Pinus taeda | reverse complement strand
AGCATGAGACGGAGTTTACCTATTGGAGAGCAAATAGAAAGAATACCAATTTTCATCTTATTATGAAGGAAATTAATACCACTTAACATGTGGTGGAATAGCCACACCACCATCCTCTTAAATGTGATAGGTGGTGAGGCTGATAGACTCCATCCCTTATTGGACTCAACTTTCAACACGTAAATAAAAAAATTATATATGTATATATAATTTCTTCACCAAATAATACTAACCTTCCATTTTCCATTTATATAAAATCTATATAAATTACAACATGATTATTACCAAATTATCAACAATATGTGTTTAACTTTTTAACATATTTATCCTCTTCACATTATCAATTTTCAAAATATTTAATATTATTAGTTTTAACGATGATAATAAAAATTTATTGCAATTTTAAATTATTATAAAAAATAAAATTTATTTATTAAAATATATTTTCATTATATAATAATATTTAATATACAAATTATTAATTAAAAAAAAAAATCTAAAATAATTGTATTCCATAGAACATTGATTGAAATTACACATTTAGAATTCACATGTTTTTAAAAAATAAAAAATATATAATAAAAACTTTATAACTAAAAATTTACAGAGAAGAATAATAGTTTTGTATACATTTAATATCCTAAAACACAAAGTTCAGAAAAGTCTCTCAAATAATAAGACAACCATCTTAATTTTGGATTTACCAAATACCAAAAAAAAATTCTACTAAAATTTTTCTAATAAACTCCATTTTTGTATTCTAAGGTTTGAGGTTGTTACCTTGTAAATACCTTACAACAAAAAAATAGTAGTAAGAGAAATAGCCCGATCAAAATTCTTTTTAGATCTAAATCTGTAGATCTTAAAAAAAAAGTTAATTTCTACCACTATCATCATAATTTCTAAATGAATGAAGTGGTTCCCACTAAACTACGACTAACAAATTTTTTTATTCACAGTTATTTGACATTTTCACATAATTACGCAAGAGACTTGGAAAGTATTAAAATAAAACTATTCATTTAAATCATATTTTTTTATATTATATAGTTAAAATATTCAAAATAAAAAACACTTAAAATTATAAAATAACATTAGAATAATTACAAAATAAAAAACCAAAATTCTTAACCATATTTAAGAGTTACAAATTTAATTAATATGTATTTATGAAAGATGGGAGTTGCATGCACAACCATGTTCATTTCTTATATATTAAGATAATGAAACATAAAATTCAAGACATCATAGCATTTCTTCAAGTAATACAGAAATAGGAAAAAAGAACCTCATGAATATACAATTCAACAAACCCTGAAAGAGAAATATCTGTGGATATATATGCATGGTCAAAACCATAAAACACAAAAACGAAAACCATGGTTTGGTTTCATTTCATCTGAGACGATACAATGATAATAAAGAAAACGTATAAGCATTTCTCATGACAAAAGAAAACGCCAAGCGCTCAGGAGGACTTAGTCTAAGAGAGCAACTCGTTATACATCAAAGGAACTTGGGTACTTTGTATCTTCATCTTCCCCATCTTAATCTTCAGAAGGGAGGATGTTCAAATCCAGTAAACGTGTAGTGGTTTCCATTGCAGCAGGATAAGAAACATCTTCCTCAGGAGGAGGCCGGTTCAAATCTATGAAAATTGGCACTGTGATTTTCACACCAGGAAGCTGAGAAACTTGCGCATGTATTACGCCCGAGGAGGAGTGGTAACAACAATCACAAGTTGTAGGAGGTAAATTATTCACCATCCCCCGGCACAGCCCATTGTTAGACACCACATTCTCTGCCAGCAGCGGTATCTCCATTGGCGGTTGCTGAACAATAGCAGGGCAATCCAAAAGACTAGTCCGATAAGAAGTATGACAAGGGTTGGGACTGGTAGTGGGGAGGCGAAGCGCGCATGCACTAGTAGTACTGCCCTTGCTGGGATCCACCACTCCCTGCATTCCCACTGCAACATTCATGTAAGCCTGCATTCCCACTGCAACATTCATGTAAGCAAGCGTCCAGGGCAAGGCTTGTTTACCCATATCCACCTTCACTTTATATCTATTAGCGGACCTACTACCAGCGTGAAGCGGACGGGAGTGAAGGTTAGTGGAGACGGCAAGGGGGGTCAGCATATCAAGAAGAGCTGGAAGATGACTGGATAGGGCCTCAACAGTAGTCCGGCAGTCCAGCGCAGCACTGTTGTCTTGGATGCTGCTCTTGTCCTGACAACCCATTTGAAAGGCCGAGTCAAGGTTTGGTGTCGGAAAATTCGTTTTTGCGGAAGGACCCCTAAGATATCTAGCTGCAGCATCGTACACTTTAGCAGCTTCTTCGGCGGTATCGTAAGTACCTAACCAGGTACGACTTTTCTTCAAATGGTTTCTGATTTCTGCACCATAACGTCCCCAAATTTTTTTCCTTACCCCTATATAATGCACTTTCTCAGCCACATTTTCAGTGGGAACGCTTTCGCGATTGCCATTGTTTTCTCTATCTCTCGGAGCCATGAAAGAGCTTTTCTCACTGGAGATAGGACTATGACAGACTCAGAGAGATGGAAAGCCGAAGGCAAGTTAAATGAGAGGAGCGACAAGTCCCTTCAATTTATAAGAAAAGAGAGCGAGGGATGGTTAGTGAGAAACGGCTGGGAAGCTACGACGGCGGGAAGGAAGCTACCGCCACCGCCGGCTAATGTATCCAAAGGAATTGAAATCCACCGCCACCCCCGGCGAATGTATCAGAAGAAATTGAAATCCGGTAGGCGGGCTTTCATCACAGCATGTTCAATTCACTTGGCCTCTAGTTTGGACGTGGGCACATTGTTAAATGAGCCGGGACCGTTAATGAGGAAACCTTGAGATTGATGTCACATGCAAACTTAATGTACATTTTAACGGCAGTCGACTATTTTTTAGGCCGGCTAGATTTTACAGTTGTGTGAATTCATTTATCAAGACTGTGGGAGCCAGAAATTAAATGCGAAAGTTTAAAATGAAAGTGGTTTACAATGCAACAGACTTACGTGTCAATTTAAAAGCATTTTTCCAACGGAATATTGATGCGGTGACCTACTCTGAGATCCCTATGAGATCCCTACCCTTACCTCATACTGCCGTGCATTAAATCCGTTCATATAAACTCCTCTCAGATTATGGTGACTTTGTTCAATTCATAACATATAAATCCCTACTGTTAGTGTCGATATATTATATTATTATATAATATAATATAAAGAACAAAAATATAAATCTTTTATTTAATTGTCTTTAAATTTTATTATATTATTATATTTATTTTTCATAATTAACATAATATATTTAAATATGTATACATAAAAAATAATATAATTCTTCCATTTTATTATAAAATAAAATAAAATAAATAAAATAAAATTATTTTACTGATTTCAAAATTTATTTACTTAAAATTATTTACTAAGTTTCACCGAAACGGAAGTCTTGGGTTTCCAGTCTTGGGCTACCCTTTCCCCTTGTAGTGGGGTGTGTAAATGGACATCGACAAATCGGGAGAGTCCTACCAAAGCTTACAAAAAAAAAACATAAAACCCTTAAACTTGCGTAGAAATTTATAATTTAAATTTATTATTGCATGTCCTGTTCATGTTATAAAGATTGTATAGCATGTCTTGCTCTTGTTATAAATATCATATATTTTAGATACTTAGGTAAAGAGTTTAATTATTATTTAAATTTTAGATACTTATGCAAAGAGTTTAATTATAATCTAAATTTTATATAATTTTGATCACAATTTAAATGTTTTTTTTTTTTTTTTTTAATTTAAATTTATATTATTAATACTAAAATATATATTAAATTAATATAATTATATTAATGTTATGAATTATGTGTAATTAATGATATAGATTATTTTATTGCAGCACAAACACTCGATACTTGTTGATGATGTTTATTTTAGGTCTCTTTTGATAAGTGTTGATAAGAATGTTTCAAGTTCCTTGTGATACACAACTACTTGATAAGCTCGCGGCAAAGGAAAATGGCGGACTAGGGTTTTTTACAAACCCTTACACGACGTAGAGACAGAGCAAGTAGTCTCTTAGGATTAAGCAGTACTGCTGCCAATGCGGGTTTGGCGGCTCTAGTAGCAACAACCAATGAACATCCCAATGGGGCAGGCAATAGGCCCCCCCCCACAGGTCGCAACAATGGAGATTGGCCACTTGAAGACAGAAATGAAAAGCCCTCAACTATAAGTGCAAAACAGCCAACGGCACATCCTGCGCAGTAGCAGGAGAAGAACGAATAGGAAGATCTAAATAATGAAATAGAAAATAACCTTGCAACATTTGAACAACCAAAGAAGGCATCGTCTTCCACTTGCAAGCCCATTGCAATGGAACGACCCAAGATTGAGTTACCCAGTCACAAAATTAATGCACAAATACAATATATGAAAGACCATGCACTAATAGGTAAAGTTATAGGCTACTAGCCCACCAAAAAAGCTTTGCAAGGATGGATAACCTCAAAGTGGAAGCCCAAGGGACATGTTACCCTACAACTAGGCCCCAAAGGTTTTTTTATAGCCATCTTCAATTGCATTGAAGACAGAAATCGCATCCTTGATGGAGGACCCTATTTCTTCAATGCAGTGGGTCTATATCTACGAGACTGGATAGAAAGATTCAATCCAGACAAGGAAGACTTCATTTGGGCACTAGTATGGATTCAAATGTATTCCTTACCTCTGGAATACTAGGATGAAGAATCACTTAAAGCTATTGGAAATGGTTTAGGATAATTCATAAAGGCTGCAGAGGAAACAAAGCTTCGCTGGTACACCTCATATTCTTGCATCTATGTTTATATGAAACTCGGCAAGGCACTCACGGATTCAGTAAGTCTCCTTCACGATGACTTTGGATGGATTCAACCCATATACTATGAACATGTACCTTTAGATGCAAGAAATGCCACGCCTATGGACATCTATTCTGAGATTGTCATTTAAATGCCCCTCCTAAATCTACAGACTATGGGGGAAAATCTGATGTGGAAGGGTTTACCAAAGTTGCTTGTAGAAAGAAGCATAATAAAAAACCCCCTATAGCACCAAAAAATGTAATACCATCCTCTGATGCTCCATCCTCAAGAAATAGTTTTGACATTCTGTCAAACCTAGATATGCCCGAATCAGATCCTTCCAAGATAGCTTAGACAACCTCTGCGCCATCCACCAAACTTTTTGTTGTACCTAATCCTAATGAGGCTAGTCAACCACCATTAGCAAATAACTCTGATCCGCAACCAACAACCTCGTAACCCATTCCCCTTCAAGATCACAACAAAGCTCTTTTGTCCGCAAAAGGAATGGAAATTGATAACCTGCTGACAGACCCTCTCAATTCAACACACCACATGGATGAGAGTAGTCAACAAAGTCTAATGGAAGAAGAACCTGAAAGCTTTGATCTAGGCAACCTAGACATTTTTAGTCTAGAACAAGCACGCAAGAGGAATGAGTTCGACAAAATACCAGACAAGCAACCTGAAAATCTGGAAGTAGTACTCCCAAGAGTGCATCAGCACAACACATTGTGCATACAACAAGGAAGCAGATGGGATGGGAAACACATTA
Source organism: Pinus taeda (assembly GCA_000404065.3). NCBI lineage: Eukaryota > Viridiplantae > Streptophyta > Pinopsida > Pinales > Pinaceae > Pinus > Pinus taeda. The sequence continues at coordinate 10,145 of APFE031287591.1, read as the reverse complement.
CCAAAGACGGGAAGAAAAAAGGCAGAAAGATAGATCTATAATGCACCATCCTCATTGGGGAAATGCTAGTGGAGTCTGAAAGGTGCTCCGAGTTGACTAAATACTATAGATCCTTACCTACTGGTCAACAATGAAGCTCATCTCGTGGAATATTCGAGGACTTAATAGTCCCAGGAAATACAAGATGATAAAGAACATGATTTAGCAAGAAAGACCACATATTTTATTTATGCAGGAAACAAAATGTAATACTAGCACATTAGCTTCCATTTTATCCAAAGCCTGGTAGGGATGCCAGACTGTTACAGTAGATGCAATAGGAGCTTTTGGGGGGCTTGCTATAGCCTGGAATATGCAGCACGTCTCCCTTACAGATTTCCATGCTTCTCATCATTTTATCCAAGCCACTTTCCACCTCATTGGAACCAATATACATGGTCACTTGACAAATGTATGCTTCCCCCCAGATACTATGCAAAAGAATACGCTACTAAAATTGTTGGAAATTCTTAATTCTACAAGAACACATCCACTCTAGATCACAGCCGGTGACTTCAATATGATCACTCGGCTGGAGGAAAAACTAGGAGGTAGAAGGAAGCTAGGCAGTGAAAGCATCAACTTCAAAGAATACATTCAAAATAATTGGCTAATTGATTTACCATTTGATAATTGTACTTTCACATGGAATAATAAAAGGACAGGCTCTCACCAAATCTCATCTAGGTTGGATATATATCTTATCTCAGATAACTCTATACATCTAGGAGGTGATATTAGTGCCTCAATACTCCCCATTGCCAGCTCGGATCACTCACCTATTTCCCTATAATGGAAGGATCCTGGAAATTCAAACAGGAAGCCATTTAAATTTGAAACTTTTTGGCTCACTCACCCTGAGTTCGAAACTATGGTGAAACCAACATGGGAGAGATTTATTCCTAATGATAGCTCAACTATGTATAAATTCCAGTAGAGGTTGAAGCATATCAAAAGGCAAATCAAGACCTAGAATTACACCACATTTGGTAATATCTTTCAGGATCAAAAAATGCTCGAGCAAAGTATGATAGAACTATAGCAAAAGATCATTACAGGAGGCAGAACTGAGAACTTAGCAAGTCAAGAACAATCTCTTCTCACACAATTGGAAGAAAGAAGGAAACAAGAGGAAATGCTCTAGAAATAAAAGTCAAGAATTAGATGGCTAAAAGAAGGGGAAAGAAACACCAAATTCTTTCACTGCACTACTATCCAAAGAAGAATGACTAACACCATCTCGCATATTCAAAATCCACAAGGAGAAAGAATGGAGAAATAGGAAGATATTGAGAAAGAGCTCAGTAATCACTTCAAAATAGTACATTAAGGGCTACCTACAGATAGACAGCCTGGAATAAATGAAATACTCTAACATATTCCTACAATTATAACAGAGGAGCACAATCAGCTCTTGCTATGACTGGTTACTTTGATGGAAGTAGAAGCAACTTTAGATCAATTGAAAGATGGGGAAGCTATAGGACCTAATGGCTTCACCTCTAACTTCTACCATCACTTTTGGGATTTAATCAAAGAGGAAGTATGGAATGTGGTAGACGAATCACGAGCTCTGCATTGGCTACTTCCTTCTCTCAATGGGACATTCATAGCTCTTATCCCCAAAGAAGCTCAGCCAAGTACTCCGAAGAAGTTTAGGCCCATTGCTCTATGCAATGTCCTATACAAACTCATTTCAAAAGTCATTTCCAATCACCTCAAACCACTTCTTCCTCTTCTCGTTTCACTGGAACAATCTAGTTATGTTGAAGGATGTCAAATCTTGGATGACATCATTTTGACTCATGAAATCATTCACTCCTTAAAGAGCAATAAACAGGCTGGTATGCTTCTTAAAATCAATCTTTCTAAAGCTTTTGACAAACTTAGCTGGTACTATATAAAACACATGTTGACTACCTTCGGCTTTAGCTTGACTTGGGTTAGATGGCTTATGAATCTCATATTCTCCCCCTTCTGCTCCATCCTATTTAATGGAATCCCCTCCAAAACCTACTCCCCATCTAGAGGAATCCGTCAAGGTGACCCTTTATCCCCCTTCCTCTTTATTATTATGGCAGAAGGTCTGGGTCACCTTATAAAGAATGTTGTTCAATCTCACTACCTTAGAGGCATCTCTACCCATGGAAACTCTGTGATAATGCATCAACAATTTTTTGATGACAATATGTTATTCAAACACCCTTTTATCAGTGAAGCTCGCACCTTCAAAGCTCTACTGGAAACCTTTTCAAGGGCCTTAGGAACCAATATCAATACTACCAAATCTCAAATTTTCTTTTTCCACACTCCTCCAGCCACTCAAAGAATAATCTCTAGAATCATAGGAGTCTCTCAAGCTAAACATCCATCTAAATATTTGGGTGCTCCACTAATAGATTCAGCCTTAAAGCATGCATCCTGGCAACAACTCATTAAGAAAATTGAAAGTCGCCTATCGTCCTGGACCTACAAAACTCTCAACATGGCAAGCAAACTCGTTCTGATAAAGGCAGTTTTACAATCCATGCCTCTCTATCTCTTCTCAATTCTTGCAGCACCAAAATGGGCACTCAAAAAGATAAAAAATTTGTGACACAACTTTTTATGGGGCTCCACAGGGAAAAACCATAAATGTGCATTAGTAAAATGGGATATGGTCTACACACCAAAAACATAGGGGGGGTCTAGGATTGCGAGACCCGTAACACAGTAACACATTAATGGGAGCACGAATATGGTGGCACTGGATTTCAAGCCCACAAAAGCCATGGGCACAAAGTTGGACTAAAAAATCTGTGAACAATCATCCGTAGGAAGAGTTGATAAGAATCACCACTATAGACATAGGATCTCTAATATGGAATGCAACAAAACAACATAGAGAGCTAATACAAAAGCATAGCTTTTGGGAGATATGCGATGGGCAAACTATACATTTTTGGATGGATTCATGGCAACAGAGACCAAAAATTGTAGGAATCCTCCCCCCTATGGATGGAAACAACATCAACCAGACTGATCATATAGCATATCACTGGACTCAAAGTACCAATCAAGGCTTTAGGCAATGGAAACCTATTGAACAGATAATTACGGCATGAAACTGAAGCCTATAACTTAGATCTACACAAAGAACTTACCAGCAAGAAAATCATATATACTAATGGAAAGGATATTTTGAGATGGGGCTACACCCCAAGGGGAATTTATACAACAAAAGAAGCTTATAAAATGATGCTCCACACATAGGAACCAGTTGATTCGTCTTGGACTCGTCTCTGGACTATAGGAATATGGCCCAAAATCTCTACCTTCACTTGATTGCTCTATCATCAACGAATTCTCACTTGGGATAATTTAATTAAAAGAGGATTCCAGGGACCCTCTTATTGTCCCAATTTTCAAAGACAATGAGAATCTATTCAACATCTCATGGACTCCTGCTACATGGATAATCAATTATGGGAAAAACTCACCTTCAGATGTCAGAGATCATGCAGAATCTTAGGGGATATCAAAGGCACCATCTATAATTGGCCCCTTGTGCCATATAACATCAAACTTCTAAATGCACTATGGACAATTCTCCCGGGCTTCCTTTTCTGGATAATTTGGAAGAAAAGAAACAAACGAATTTTTAAAAATCAAAGCATTACTTTGGAGATCATCTGGACCAATTTATATCAGAATATTCTAGAAACCCTAGCTCTCCAACAGTGGAGTGTTGAGGACTTTCCCACTCAAGCACAGGAACAGAGTATATGGAACAATTGGAAACTAAAGCTCCCATTGGTTTAACTCGACCCCAACAAAGAAAGAATTATCACTAAGCAGCCATCACATTGGAACCCCCCTCCAATAAATGTGATCAAACTAAATTTTGATGGGACATGAGAAGGAAACCCAGGCAAAGTTGGACATGGTGGTATTTTCAGAGATCAAGAAGGCCGACCATTGCTAATATACTTTGGCTCAATAGGATGGGACATGAATAACTCTGCAGAGTTGGAAAGATTGTGGCAAGGTATAAATTTAGCGCATTAATACAATTTTCATGCTATCATAATAGAAGGGAACTCCCAAATTCTGATACACATGCTTACCCAAATACAATTGGGAACCACAGCCATGAGAGTCGCTACCAGCTAGAGACCAGTGACCAGGCTAGAACTAATAGAGCAATGGTTGAAAAATAGATGAGCTACCACTTTCATTCATGTCAAAAGAGAAAACAATAGTGTGGTCGATCTTTTGGCAAACATAGGAGTTGAACATGATCAGGTCCTTCAATTTGGAACAATCAACATTTTACATGACCAAGCTCAATTACAAGCATGCACTGACCTGGTGCATAAGGAAGCACTTCCCTCGGATGTGGGTTCTCAATAGGGATAATGTGGTGGCAGCTGAACGGAATGGCATGTGGCTAAACCACATGGCCCTCCGTAATATGTAACACTGGTCTAAACATGAGATTAATCATAGCCATAAATGGCAATTAAGGGGATGCCATCTCCAACCTGACTGCAGCCACCAACCTTGGCTCCGCGCAAAAATGAATACCGACGATGCTCTTACCACTGCACATGTTCATCATCCTCTGCCACTACAATGCCTCTGCCCTCAAGCTGCTGCTGCTCCCAGCCATCACACTTCCACTAGGAGGCGCTACCATCTCCTCTGATGTATTGAATTCGGCCCAAGAATTCACTTCTCCCAAATCCTACCCTGCCATTACGTCTTCCACTCGGCCTTTGCAGCTAGTCCTTCCTCATAGCCACCCATAAATCTCATTGATCCTCTGCATTACCCTGAGCCTAATTCCGAGAGGAATTCACAAATTTATGGAGCCAACATGATGAGAACATGTCATCATATGTGCAGTTGTCGGGATGGAAGTAGAGGAAGCTTGGATCGTCCCCCACCTTCCCCGGTCTCTAAGTCCACCCCCTCTCTGGCCCAGTAATTTACAGGGGGCTACCCAAACACCAAAAGTGGTAGAGGCAGAGGCCACTCTCAATCTCACAGCAACCATCTAATGCCCCTTACCTCGCCTCCTAGGGGTAGTCCATCCAATCCTACTTACCCCCGAGGGCTACTCCCTCAACTCCTCAAATGCATCTCTAGACCACCTAATTCACCTTTCGTTCTACCATGAACATGCCCCTCATTATTGCCACTATCTCCATTAGCTTTCATGAGACGAAATTCACAATTGAGGGATAGACAGTTGTAAGTGGTGGCCAAACCAGCACAATTAAAGATTCGACCACTGTTGGCAGTGGCCACAACAGAGCAGCTTTGGACATGGCTCACACAAGCACTCAAGGAGAAAGGATGCGGCAAAGTGAGAAGGGAATGAGACAACTAGGGAAGGAGGACCGGAAGGCAGAAGAAGAGGCAGAACCTTATAGTTGTTTTATTGAGGAAGAACAACCGGCGTAGAAACCTGACGACATGGAGGCTTTCCACTAGGCATATGTCGACATGGAGGAGTACAGGTGCTTCATTATGGAGGAACACCCGTCGCCTCCGCCTCGCTCCTAGTCATCCACTCTGGTTGCCACATTTTCGCCAAGTGGTCCGCCACATGCTTGCCACATGTTTGCTTCTTCTCAGCTTTTTTACTGGAATTTTGCTTTCTCACTTTGTTCATGGGGTTTAGGAAAATCTAATAGTTTCATATTCCCTGGATGGTTTTTTTTTAACTTTGAAAAAACTGCTAAACAATTATGTGCAATTGCTGGTTTCCCCTACGTAGGCAGCAAGTTAACTATGCACTCATTTTTTGATTTGGACTGCTTTCCCATTTTGAGGAGTCTGGATTCTATTTCTGCTGGTTTTTACCAACTCTCAGGCATGGCTATGCACAGGCTATGACCTCAATGTACAATATTATTTCAGTAATACAATTAGCCTAACTTAGAAAAAAAATGCAGTGCAAACACTGCACGCGTCAACAATATATTAATCTGTTTGATATTTCTGAAATTGCACTATGTAATATGGTTCGTCCAACATTTCTGATGATGACTCCATCCATCATCATGGAATAAAGAGAGCCTTGTCACTATCCATCATCATAGACCAAAGAGAGCCTTGTAAGTAAATGAGTGTTGGAGAAAACTGTATCAATAAAGTATAACTAGTCCAATATATTATTTATTCAAGTTAAAATTGACCATTATGCCATTTTACACTTTTTTCCTATAAAAGGCTCTTGAGCACTCATTTACTTACAAGGTTCTCTTTGGTCCATGATGATGGATGGAGTCACCATCCGAAAAGTTGGATAGATCAACCATATTATACAGTGCAAATTCGGAAATATATGACAATATGATTAACTGTGGAAGTCTCTAATCACTCAAGACTAAGCCTCTTACTTTGATCATAGTACTTGCTATTATTCATCCAAATTTTCCATATAAACATGATTCAATTAAGATAACTTGTAGTGATACACAAATTCACTAAGGCCCAATAAACAAATACATATAATAACATGAAAAATCTCCAAAACAGAATACATAAATATTCAATTCTAGCAAGATAACAAAGCACTTTGTCAAATTCACATGACAAAAATGCATAATTTTGAAAATCTAGCGAAATTAAACAAAGGAGTATTCAATTTCAATGTAATAGATGAAACTACAATTTTGGTAGACCTAGAACCTATCTAAAAATTTGGCACAACTGAATAGTAGGTAGAATATGTACACGTCCCTAAACCAAGTAGTCAAATAGCCCCAAATAAAGGTCTCCTATCACATGATTTGGAAATGCTTTATAAAATTCATGTGTTGCCCAACTTACCTCTATGTTAATCTTTTCCCAAACTTTTAGTTATTACATATCTAACTTTTTTTCATAATGATATTTTGATAGGTATTTCTTCATGAAATTTTGTTGAAATATTTCCTAAGGGAGTCTCTTCTCTTGAATTTCTTTCAGTTTCTCGTGATGTGCTCATTGTTACCTTTCTTATGGAAAATTACACATAGACACTAGGAGTTACTTCTTTGTATCGCTAGCCTTGACAAGACTTCTAGATCGAGGAGTATATATCAAGAAGTGAACAAACAAACATATCCCCAAACCATACAATCAAATCAATAGTTAATGTATAGAATTCCCTATCTAGGGTTTGATTTTGGTACCTAAGATCCATGCAGGTTGATGGTGAGTGTTAGATATGATGTAGAAAATCGTGCTTTGGGCAAGAGATCATGCCCTCTATAAGAGATCTAAATCCACAAGCACCACCAAACAATGCACATAAATAGCCTTACACAAAGGATAGTTAGCTCAAACAAATGAACATGAACATGAATAACTCATCATAAACATAGATCTAATGGAAAGCAACCTGAACTTCTATTAATCATGAAACAAAATGAGTACAAAATGTAGTATACCATCATATGGACCTTCTCTTCGATATTATGACAAATTCTCCCCTTCTCTAAGAAATATGACCTTTAGAACAAAATTTCTCACAATCTCTTAGAGAATCAACATAGCAACATGACTCTTTAATTCTCTAAAATTCTCTAGCTTGACACTCAAGGATGGATGAGTATATAAAGACTCAGAGGGCTTCCAAAGAGGATGAATGTATAAACTTCAGGCAAAGACAAGTTAGGAAGCCTCTTTAATAATGCACCAAAGCCAAATTGAAGGGATACGACAAGATGTGGCTTCAAATTGATCTCTAGGGAAAGTAAGCCTCTAGAACATAAGCTAGGGTCATAGGGTCCTAGAGGCTAAAAAAGGTCAACAGTAAAATAACTCATAAGTACTAAATATGGGGAGAAAAATAGGCTGATAAATGATCTCACATGATGCATGAGGTCAGAAGAGTAACTAATGGCCGAAATGCATTACAATAAAGCTTAGAGGTCGAAATGGAAGGAAGGAGACAAAGATAAGAAACCTGATCGGAGGAAGCCAAATGTTGAAGTCCCATTTGTTTTAATCACATCCATGAGGTAGACATACCCATGCTCAGTCATAAAGAGATATTGAACATGGCCACCAAACATACACTATGGATCCATGACATTAAATGTTAAGACATGCCAGGAATAATACACAATGGATCCATGTGACTTATCAGAAAGTTCATAGCCACCGGCAAATACAATGTGGATACATCAGTAGGACTATGGACACATGATAGATAGGAGGTTCCCCAAAGTAGTACTCAAAATATAAAAAGGAATACATAACTCCAATGCAGCCTATGAAGGGCACCATATAAGAGTGAGATGTCCCTAACCCAGGGTCTTTGACTTAACCCTGAGAATATGAATGTACGACATGAGAATAAATGTGTTGATGTAAAACATGGTAGAAACTGTCTGATTACCAATCAACGAGGTGTACCATTAACAAACATGATGAGACCCACCAACGATGAAAATGGACCGCAAGGTTTTGAGTACATTCCACTAAGTATGAATAGATGAGCTAACATCGAACAATCATAGAATAGACCGATCAGAAGCCAATAATGTAAACATTTAACCCATTATCAATCTTGAGGAAGCATGCCACTTAGGTCTGCAAGCTCGAAGATACTACTCATTCCTAGATCAAGATCCTAGATAATAAGCAAGAGTCGGCAAGAAAATATCAGTCAAAGGAGGGCCTTGATGTATCCCCCATTAATTGACATGTAATAGACTGAGATGATGTAGTGAATGGATGATGTCATGAAGAAATGAAGTAAAACTAACATAGGGATGGCTGACTAAAAAATGTCAACAAGCAACTAAAGACAACTAATATGGGCTAAGACTTCCTTTGAACGTATAATGACAGGACACAAGAGTGACTTGGTAACATGAATAATGAGCACCATATGATTTCATGCAATGACATAGGAGGCAATGAAGCACACTCAATAATGACTAGAAGAGTAACTAGCTAGAGGAGTAGATCAACTCATATGTATGGTATGGATCTTGGACAAGCTAAAACCCAATTGTAAGATATTGAAGTATATAAGTGCCATGTCCAAGGGAAACACGACCGATTCTACCATTTTGATGATGAACCAAAATAAAAGCTACCTTCCCATTTTCCTTTTATAGTATCCTTCATGTTTTAATGAGTATGAAATAGAAGATAAGTATGCTCAATAGGTTTCTATTTCATAAATTTTAACAAGGCCGAAAAAGAGATAAAAGTACACTCATACCCTTCTGACAGTTTAACAATATTTGAGAATGGAAAAGGGATCAATCACCAAATTTTAATTTAATTAACAAGTAGGAAAGAACAAAAAGAACTTTTCATTTTCAGATGGATTTTATGAGCATGAAAATATGGAAAAAGAAGCGTAGTATTTTCATAACTTTAATGAGTCATGAAAATAGGGAAAAAATGAGCTCAACATTTTCATTGATTAACGACGATGAAAGCAATGCAAAAAGGAGCTCAGTATTGTTTAATTTTTAATGAGCATAAGAGGACACTAAGGAATATTTTCCTAGAGGAATGAGTGGAATAAAGGGAGATACTATTTATGGAATAATGGAAATTCTCAAAGCATAAGGAGACAAAAAGGTTGGAAAATAAGACCACTCATCATAGTGGTTCCTCCAAGAAATGGTAAAACACAAGTGAAATTGAATGATAAGAAAGCAGATGATTATAGTGGTGACAAAAAATAACCAAGGCTCATTGTGTATAAATAGGCTCATAAAGTTTGTCAATCACAAGGGATAGAGCATGGAATATTCCTAGGGTATGGCTAGAAATATGTCAAAGAAGAGGAAACAAGACTCATATTCTAGGTCATGGTCAGTTATAAGGAGGCATTCCACAAGAGAATAAAAATGGTTGCATTGATACCAACACTCAAAAAATAAGCTAGACTAGGGAATCCATGTAAATGCAGGATCTACCACTAAGCTATGATATACATAAAGGAAATGGATAGTGCTAGAACTTGGTTGGGTTGGACCCAAGGCACAATGATGGCAGTGATGGTCGATAATGCATCAGTGATAGCGATATATGACCTACCCCTATATGGAAATAACATAGACATACCTCAGGCCCATTAATAGAAATGGGACCTCAAACGAGAC
>APFE031287587.1:36367-77251 GCA_000404065.3 Pinus taeda | reverse complement strand
AGCCATTGAATCATGCGCTCTTCTTATTGAAAGCCGACAAGACGTTTTGTTGTTTATTGACTTTGGCTTAATCATATATGCGCTTTATAACATAATTTCTAATGCCAAAGGTTTATAACCAAGAATTAATCCTAATTAAGGAAATTAATCATTAATTAATGAAATTTAACATTTTTCTAATGTGGCGCATTTAGACTAGCAGCCTTTGCATTTATTTTTTATATGAAAATGAAGTCTTTGTTTTCTTTTTACTTCCCTAACATTTTATTTTTCTTTCTTTTTCATCCATATCCTAACTTAACATGTTGAATTTATTTTTGAGTGATACACTAACTTATCAAAATCAAATAATGTTACAACATAATGTTAAATTAAAACTTATTAGCTATATAATGCTTAATTATATATATATATATGAGAGAGAGAGAGAGAAGAGTGTTATTATAATTTTAAACAATTTATAATAATATTCCAAAAAAAATTTATTATAGTATTCTTTTTCAATATATAAACAAATAGTGTAAATAAATATAAAGATCTCAAATGAAATTAATATTATTAAAAGTATTATTATAGGATTTTTTATTAATATTATAAATAAAGTATTAAAGCCTTCTGGAGTAGTTTAATTGACAATTGTCATGAAAATAAAGTGATATATATCAAGAAGTTCGAAGTTCAAATTCTCCCCAATTTACCTATGTTTGTAGAATGGGCATATGTAGGAACCTTGAGATATGTGGGTATAATAATTGTTCATGTGTCACACAAGTATAAAACCAACCTAGTAGTTGTTGATTCCTCTAATATATCACATATTTTTTGGCTATTAATATATTAGTATGTATATAACACATATTTCAATTGATTATTTTAATTGGTTTAAATAAATTATTTTAAGGTGGAGTTTGTAGTGAGGTTTTCTATTTTAATTTAATTAAGGTTTTAGGTTAAGTCTTGTTAAATTGCCCATTCTTATTACGTTTAGCAGTTGTGTCACCTTAAATTTAAATACCATAAAAAGAAAAAAATACCATAACAATTTCCTTTAGAAAAAATCAAATCCCAATTAAACTTAAAAAAAAAAAAAAAAAAAAAAAAAAAAAAAAAAAAAAAAAAAAATAAAATAAAATATTTAATTTAAAATAAAAATCACTAAATAATCAAATCTCCAAAATTGAAAAAACCTCATCCAAAGAAAACCATGGAAACCAATCAACTCCTATCCCATCATTTCTTATTTCAATCAACTTCCTAACTTCTCAAAAACACATCATCGTATGTTAAAAGAAAGGGTAGGTGTACTTACATTCTCCCGTGTCACAAACTTTTCCACCTTCCTTATACTAAAAGTTACCTTTACCATTATGAGAACACATTAATTAGATATGGGAGAGATCAAGTGATTCTCTATATTTACGTTACAAGGAGATCCACCTCAATAATTTAGTACTTCTAACAAATGATTCATCTTCATCTACATTTTACAAATTTATACTATATTTTGTAAAGGCATAATCATATAAATCAATCAATTATTACAAGAAGACTACATTTTTATATGGAAAAATATTATAATGGAATGTTTAATATTTTGATGGAATCAAATTAAAAAAATAATAAATAAAAAAAATTTAATATAATTAAATATAAATTAAAATTAATTATTTTTTATAAAATTAAAAAATAATAATAAAACTATAAAAATTAGTTAATAATTTATGTGGAATATAATTTATTTGAAAAAAAAAAAATAAGTCTATTTAATTTTAAATTTACTAAATATTGAGAGAAATGGAAATTCTCTTAATATTCAAATATCTTTTAAAAATAAAAATAAAAAATTAATCTTTAATTTAAAATCTAAAATTAAAATAAAATATAATAATCGTATCAATATTTTGTGACTAGTTACCATCAAATACACTTTCATTGAATAAAAATAACACAAAACATCCCAAAAAAATAAAATTCGGTCGCACCAAAGAGAATTGACCTTCTACTGAAATGCCTTTCACAAAAGTGGAGGCCAAGAGATATTCGATGTATATATGTACTAACTTTGATTCAATTTTCACAAAGTGGAGGCCAAGAGATATGCGATGTATATATGTACTAACTTTGATTCAATTTTATAAGAGGGAGCTATGTGACTTTATTTTTTTAAAACAAGGAAGATTCATAAAAGTGTAGTGGTGTGACATCTCTTATTAAAGTTTGAAGTTTGATGCTTAAACAAAAGTGACAAACACATTGTTAAATTATATTAAGTGATATCTTTTATTAAAGTTTGATGCTTAAGAAAGGGATCAAAGTAGTGTTAAAATTCGATTAAATCATTATAGGCAAGTAATATAAAATGATTTTTAAATAAAGTGTGATATTAATATTTGTAAAAATAAATTAATATTTTAATTTAACATAAAAAAATATTTTAAATCGAATAAAATTATTAATAATGAAAAAATTTAATTTTGTTTTGTTTTTCAAAAAAAATCAAGTTTATAAAAAATATTTAAGAAGGTTGAATCTCATTGTTATATTAGAATAAAGATATTAAATTTCAAATTTATAATTTTAATAATTATTATTATTATTAATTTTTATAATAATAAAAAACAATTAAAATTATAAATTATTAAATTTTTTTTTTTTTAAGATATTAAATAGAAAAAAATTTCACCTTAATTTTTTTACAATTTATAACAAAATGAATTTATTATGTTATCATTAATCGAGCATTGATCCAAAGATAAGTGATCTCATTGATCCCACAAGTTTTGATTTCTTTGTTCAAAATACTAAGAAGGCACTAATGGATTGAGCAGTTAGAAAATATAAAATATTGAAATTATAAGAAGAATAATGGAGACTAAATAGTAGATCAGAATGGGCGATAAGCGAGGATAAGAACACTCGCTTCTTCCATAGGGTGGCCTTGAAAAGGAAGAAGGCAAACATAATTTGGCATATTAGAGGTGGGAAAACATATTGTTTACTTCCCAAAAAGATATTCAAATGGAGGATTTTAGTGTTTTTAACGACCAATATAAGGTTGCGGGGGATAGAAACATTACAAAACAATTAGATATAACCAACCTTTTCCCCCACATGCTGAATGAGGAAGCTATTGAGTTGATGGACAGACTAATTACATTGGAAAGAGGTAATGAAGGCTTTAGCGAGGGACAAAAGCCTCGATTCGAATGTATGGTCAGTTGAACTTATTCTCCACTTCTATGATATCATGGGCACAAATCTCTCGCAAATGGCAGAAGAATCTCGTTGTGTGGGCTCATTTGGGGAATTTTGAGCTCTAAAATGGACCTCCTAAGGAAATTATAAAATAATACTGGAAATCATAAAATAATATTAGATTACCTCATCAAATTTTAGAGGGAAAAAAAAGGAAAAAACTATTTTCTCAACTCGTATTTTCAACTTATCTCCCTATGGGTTTACTCAAATTTCAAGCAACAACACTCGTTGGATGTATAATTTGATTCCTCATCCAAGGAGTACCCATGTTGCATACTTTTGTTTAACCCTGCTATATGAAAAATGAAAAATACATGAAAAATGTGATTTCAATCACGTTTTTTCATGTATTTCTCGTTTTTCGTGTAGCAAGGTCCATCGAAAGTATGCAACATGGGTACTTCTTGGATGAGGAATGAAATTTTGCATCCAACGAGTGCTCTCGCTCGAAATTTGAGTATAACCTTAGGGAGATAAGTTGAAAATACGAATTGAAAAAATAGTTTTATTATTTTATTATTTTTTAAACTTTTTACTCCAAAAATGGTGAATCATTCCCCATGGTTGACATCATCATCTTGAATCCTATTGGTTCTTATTACAAAGTTTATTTTGGTTGTACATTTTTCTTAGGAGGCCCATTTTAGACCTCAAAATTCCCCTAATCTATTTCAGGTGCTATCAACACAACTTTCGTCACCCTTATTCCTAAAAGGTCTAAAACATCATACTTTTCATATTTCAAACCAATTTTCTTATGTAACTTTTTTTATAAGTTGGTTTCTAAATTGATAACTAATAGAATCAAGCAAATTATGTCTAATCACATTACTCTAGAATAGTTTTCCTCTCAAATAGATTGATTCAAGACATTGTGGCCATTTCACAAGAATGCATCCATTCAATCAAAACTCGCAAGTTGAAGGCTTGTCTGATGAAAATTGATATGATAAAAGCATATGATAGGGTCGATTGTGATTTCCTTAGGTTGATACTTCACAAATTTGGCTTCCCTCAAAGACACATAGTTGAACTTGATTGTTCTGATCAATAGCTTGATGACATATTTCTTTCATATCTCTAGAGGTATGCATCAAGGATGTGCACTTTTTCCATTATTGTTTATATTGCTCATAAACCAGTTAAGCAGAGGGATTAGAGATGCTAAGGAGTTAGGCTCGATTGTCGGTTGCAGGGTTACAAGAAATATTTCAATCTCATATCTCATGTTTGTTGATGATGTGGTTTGCTTGGGGGAAGCCACGATAGCTTAATTGAGGGTTATTCAATCACTAAATTCAGGTGAAAGTCAAGGCTCATCATGAATAAGGAGAAATCTGAATCAATCATAGATGGGCTGGGCGAGGCGGAAATGAAGCAAATTGTTGATTTATTTTATGTTAAAATCATATCTTTGGCAGGTGGATTAAGGTATCTGGGATTCCACTTGAAGCTAAATAATTATGAAAGGTGGGATTGGGATTGGCTTATCGAAATTTTTTAAAAGAAATTGGCCTTATGGGAGCACGAATGGTTGTCGTTGGGTAGAAGACTTGTTATCATTAAATTCGTCCTGTAGGGTATATCAATATATTGGATGAACTTGTTTTATTTGCCCAAAATGGTCATTCAACGAATTAATGCAATTATTACTAGATTTTTATGGGGTGGTACTAGCAACAACAAGAAATTTCATTTGGTTCGACTAGAGACAATATCTAGGAGTGAGGTGGAAGGAGGTTGGGGCATCAAAGATACTAAGAGCTTTAATCTCAATCTCCTTACCAAGAACCTTTGGAGAGCATATAATGGACCTGGCATCTAGCATTAGATCATTAGCGAGAATTATATCCATTATTCTAATTTGGAAGAATGGGTAAAACCAAGAGCACCGTAAAAGAAGAATGGTTTATATATATGGCACAACTTGATGAAAACCAAGCCTTGGCTATTCAACAAATTAAGATGGGAGGTAGCCAGGGGTGACAAGGTCACTATCGGTCTCGATGCAATTAAAGGTTTGGAAGGAGATCATCTCCTCACTGCTCCAACTATACAATTTCTTAATGACCATGGATTATTTTCTCTAGAACATATTGGAAGACATTGTGAATCTTTGCTTTCCCCTACCTATTGGCTGAACTCTAGTGATATTAGGCTACTAGTGGATTTAGAGGCAGAGTGGGAACAATATTGTTTTAATCTCTGCTAAGCGAGCAATAGGCTAGAGACTTGCTTGGGACGGTTTAGCACAAGAAGGTAATATTTTGGTAAAAGACACATATTCCTTCATTTCTCAAAAAAGCAACGCTAGCATCAGTGCTTCTTGGATCTGAAAAAATGTGGAGATGAGAAGTTCCACTTAAGTTGAAGTGTTTCACTTGGCTTGTTTTGCATAACAAGATTCTCACATGGGAGAATCTATCTAGAAGGGGTTTTCAAGGTCCGAGAATCTGTCCTCTGAGTGGGGGGGGAGGGGAGTGAAGAGGTGGTGCACCTATTTTTGAGATGCCCCTTTGTTGTAGCTATCAGGGATGAGGTTTTTGAATTTCTCAAGATTGATGTTGTGGTGGAAAGGTCATCTATTGAAACATGTGTCGCTAATTGAATGGGGCACCAAAAATAATTTCAAACAATCCCATTTTATATCTTTTGGGGTATTTGGAGGACTATAAATGCCAACATTTTCAAACAAATGGTCCTTGATGTGAGGATTTCCTATATGAAGATCTTGGCCTTTTTTTAGGAGATTGGGCCATGGCAACAAAAACCTCATCAAAGATTTAGCGTCTACAAGGATTTTGGGTTGTTATTTTCGATCAAATACTTTGATGGGGCATATTCATGAGGGTAGTGTGGGTGTGGGGCTTACATTATGATGGAACCTGCCCATGCCTACCATTTCTTCTGGTCAAGGGGCTTTGGTTCCAATAGTAGAGAAGATACGGTGGCATTTTGGGGAGTATTAAGGTGTGCGTCTCAACTGACAATATAAGAGATTAACATCACTGGTGACTCCAAATCGATCATCGAATGGGCTCAAGGTTGATCACCATTTGGGGTGCCATCTTTGTTCCATTGGATGCAACAAATTAGATCCATGATGGGGTCTTTCAAGAACCTTTCCTTCTCCCATATTTATTGCGAGCATATTTCAATGGCTGGTCTCCTTTCTAAAAGAGGTGTTTTTGTTCTGTACGGTGAGATTCACTATAGTCTTCTTTTAAATGGCTCAATCAGCTACTCATAGTTTTTTTTGTTTAAAGAGGAGGTGTTGGTTTTGGTGTTGGTTGGGTTTGATGCTCTTTTTCTATTCATTTTCCCTTGTCTCGTGTCCTTTCTATTATTGTCAAGATGTCCTTTCCGTGCTTTTATCCAGTCTATTTATTGATGAGAGATGATTTTGCATAAACACTTAGATCTTGCCCATTGACTGGGATTTAGCTCGAGGCATAGATTTTTATTGTTTTTTGGGGATGTGACGCCCATTGTAAGCTTTGGTTTTCATGCCTTGAAAGATCTCTTGTGGAAATACTTTGAATATTAGGAATTTTTGAAAAATGCATATGTAACTACTTTTATTTTTATTGAAAGATAGTTGTTTTTTCTTGTGAAAAAAAAGATATATGTTGACACTTGATGGAGACCGAGGTTCTCATAAAATACCAACCATAATTTTATTTAATTTAAAAAGTTGACATTTTCAATTTTCCCAAAAAAAATGATCTCAGATAAAGCGAAGCGAAAAATTCAAATATATAAAAAAATTCAATAAAATTTCCACAATCCCATTTAAATTGATTTAAATACATGTATTTAATAGATTTGTACAAAATATAACATTTAAAACAAAAAAACAAAAAACAAAAAATAAAAATAAAAATAAAAATAAAAAAAATAAAAAAAAAAATAAAATTCATAACTCCATAAACACCTATATTAAACATATATTAAACGTATACACAAACTTATTGCATAAAATTAAATATTTCTTTATCTATTTAATATAAAACATCTATATAAGTAGATTCTTCAACCCACATTGTAAAGAACTCTAATCCCATCAACAACAATTAAATGTATTTAAACAATCAACCAACCATTAATAAAAGATCAACAACCTTCTCACCCTCACTTCAAAAAACTTCTATATAAAAATAATGTTGAAAATTATCCTTATCAATTTTATTATAAAAAATCACTGTCAATTTATCGTTCATTTATTAATTAAACTCTCTTTAAATTATAACCATTTATAACTGACTTTCATTATATTTCTATATAGTATTTAACTTCCTTTAGTATTGCAACACATCATCATCCTTCCACCTTTCCACAACTTAAAAAACAAAGATGCCAACAGTATAACATTAAAGTTTTGCAGTCAAATGAAAAAAAATCAACCCTCACCACAACCATACCACTTTGATCATGGCATATATCCACTGTTAATAGGGTTGATCCCAATGGAGCCATCACGTGCACACATAATACCTGCTCCAAAATCAATACCATACCTAGTCTTAAGCCACCTATGAAGCTCAAGTTACATTGGCCCCCCCATTATTTATATCAATATATGTCTGCATGTTCACCTTGAAAGAATGCATTTTTAACTTGAAACGAGATCTTGCTATATGTGGAGGAGTAAAGAAGCCCAATGAATTCAATAGTTGGAAACCCAAGTGCCTTGAGTATAGTAGACATGTATGAGTACAGGGACACTTTGTGCACGTGCAAGGGCATGAAACTTCAGACTAGGAAATGCCATTCCTTTTTAAATGGCCCAGTTATTCTAAGCATGGCACATTGTCCCACTTTCTCCATCAACGAATTTCAAATTTGCTTTTTATTTTTTAAAGAGAGGATCTCTTTTTTTGTTAGTGCTAGTGGGGTAAATTTCCTTGATGTTGGGGCTTTCCAGTAAAATCATGTGAAATACGTTGAAAAATGAATTTTCATGGATGATTGGTTAGACCACAACATAATTAACAACCTGAATGATATACTTATTGGAATTGATGTTTAAGTTTTAAAGTATAATAGCTATTTATTTTACAATTTGTGAAAGTTGTTGAATCAATAGAGACATGATGTGTTTATTGGAATTCAAAATTTAAATTCAAATTATTAAATGAAAATTCCAGTATTGCATTTATTATTATATTTTTTTTTAATTTTAAGAAAAAATATATAATATATTTTAAAATTTAATTATTAATATTTTAATTTATTTATATTTAAAATTGTAATATATATATTGAATTTATAAAATAAAATTTTATTAATAATACACATTTTATTTGTTGTTGGAGTGTAGATTAGTTGGTGATCACTGTGAAAATGAAGTTTTGTGAACAAGAGATTAAAGGTTCAATCCCCGAACATAATTTGGTCTACGAAGTGGAGGACATGTCGTAGGCCCTAGAGGTTATAGTGGTAGCAGTTGAAATTGACCCCTTGTCACGAGAGCACGAGACTAGCCCAGTTGTCGATTCCTTTGGATACAAAAAAATAACACATTTCATTTAAGTACATATTGCATTTATAAGAATATAATGACATATTACATATACAAAATTAAAATCATATTAATAATATACATTTTTTTTCCTTTGATAATTTTTTTCCCTTTTCTCTTTCTTTAATTGCAAGTTATCCCTCTAAAAATTGAGTCATAATAACTATTTATGAATCAAAAGAGAAGAAATCAAAATTCTTAGAAGGGACAAGTTCTTTATCTAAATCGAAAGCATTAGTTTCATGATGTCTTGTTGTTCCACCTAAAGGGGCTTGAGTGACCACAATCTCCTCGAGGATGAAAGTCTCATGTCTATTTCTTCTACTTTATCCCCTAAGGAGGGGATTCCCTAATTGACATTCCATGATACTAATTTACTTAATTTTGATTGAGGTCAATCTTTGAATTCAATTCCAACAAAAAAAATGTCCACATCTTTGGGTTTTGATTTGGCTTTTTTTTTCCTAGGTGGATGAGTTCAAGTATTGGGATAAATAGCTTGAGAATGCCCTAAAAAATGACATACCTTGCACCTCAAGGTTGTGTTTTCATAATCCAAGATTTATGTGTATTTAAAATCCTTCCAAGTGAGGATCATTTTTTCCAAAAGATCCTTACTAGGGTTTATCTCAACATATATATGAGCACATGTGCAAAAACCTACTATAGCCCTCTCAAGATGTGGTTTTATGTAAATGGCCAAAGCATTCCCAATATCATAAAAAAATGTTAAATGCTAGAAATGTATTTACAAATTAGGAAGATGAACCCACTAGGATCAAAATTAAAGAACCAATGGAGTTATAAAAAGTTCTACACTCCCTCAAAATTATAACACCTCCTCAAGTACTTGCTAATAATTAGCATTATCATAGAACTGAAAAATACAAAATGCCCTTGGAACACAAAGAGATTCTACATCTCTTGGTCCAATTTGAGTGGATCCAATGAAACAATATCAATGTAGTCGGCCAATACCATTAAATATACAAATAATCAAAAATTTTCATATAGAAAATATAGATGGGTTACCTATAGTGCTGTGATCTCCACCACCAACACCTCTTTATTTTGCTCCACCATATAAGCACTATGAATACGAGAAGCCTTTCAATCAATTGGATTGGTAGATTTGTTTCTTGCAACATCCTTAAACAACATAAGCTGGAAATTGAAGGTACCCTTGAACCCACAACTCCATGTATTTGCATCATCAAATTGAGGATGGAATCTTTGCCTTTATTGTAAACAAACAATATAGTTTGATCCTCAAGTTATTTACCTCCACATGCTAAAAATGTTGATTCACAAGTATCCGTTGTGCACACACCAATTTTTGCTTTAGATCAAATACACAATCTTCGTAATGCACCCATAACATTTTCTTTTCTTGAAGAGAGACTTAATCATAATTTGAAATTCAATCTTCCTTTATTGAAAAACACTAAACATCTCGCGTGTTGAAATTCCAACAAATACCTATAGTTATCTCATCAAACACATGCCATGTATCCTAAATACATTGATATTGATTGTGTGGAGACATTTTGTCAAATAGATTGTCAGTTTCCTTTATACTTTCGCCAAACACTTGCCACAGTAACTTAATAATCAAATGTTTATTTGACAATAACTCTTTGACCACAATTCCCTCACAAAAGCTCTCAACCTAGAAGACTTCGCTACCCAAAAGATTTAAGGAGGATCCTTGGTTAGATTGACCAAATTCAAAACCATAGATGAAGATTTGCTAGCTATAGGTTATCCCTTCAACCACTTGGTTAGCCTCTTACATATTGTGAATCAAATGTGAAAAAGGTCAAATCAATTTCCCCAACCAACACCAATTGGAAATTGAGCAACAAGGCTAGTCTCCCCTCTTTCTTCTATGCATAAGTATACCCATCTCACCAAATCACACTTGGAAAATTCATCAGAAATAATGACTAACTCTAAAGGCTCATTTTCCATCTTTTAAGCAAAATAGAAATATGAAAAACATGTATACATACACTCGAATTCTTGACTTCAAAGTAGCTAAATAAAACATACATACTAACCAACTCAACCCACTTTATGAAATAAAATATTTCATTTATAATCTTTTTATTCAGGTTAAAAAACATGTATCAAGTGAGATAGGCTCAAATTCTTTGATCATGGTCAGTGCAAATTCCTCTCGAGAACAACCAGTGATCATTCTAGATGAACGATTTCGTATCTACCTTTCTGCTCTTCGGAATTGATCTTATGTTCTCATGTTACTTTTGTGTGGGTGTTTTCTATCATCTTAGATCTCTATTTTTGCACTCATGGTGTTTCACTACGTAATGGATATAACTAACTGTCGTATCTTGGTTTTTGTATGTCTAGTCAATTCTCAAGTTTATCTATTCAATATATTATAATTGCTTTTTGGTGGAAATGTCAGTAACCTTGGGGCTTGCGATGTTAGCGGTTTTTTTATATGGTTGAAAAGGTCACCATAATGCTTCAAAGACTACCAGTTATAATACCAATAAAAAATTTAATCAAACTTTTTGATAGGTTCAATTCTTACTTCAAATTTTCTCAAATAACTAAAAAGCCTACATACTAAACAACTCAACTTACTTTATAAACCAAATATCCCATTTATAAAATTTTAACTAAATTTAAAAATATAAATACACACTAAACACAACTATAATTAATCATATCTATTAAAAAGATTTCAATATGAATTAATATTTGATATTAAATATTTTACATATTTATGTAATAAAATAATAAATATATAATAAAATTATTTTTTCAATTTAAAAAAAACAAAATTAAACCAATTATTTTCATTTACAAAACCAAATTATCCAATTTCTACCCCTCCCCCTTCACTCCTCAAAAGTTTTTTTTTTTTAATATAAAAAACAACTGGCAAAGCAAAGAACCTTAGTCCTCCTTTTAATACAATATAAGTGTCATAAGTTTGCAAAGAATGGAAGCAAATTTGGATGATCTAGTCAGAGTATCTCAATTTCCAACACATTTTCCACTAGGACAAAGAAAAGCAAAGAGGGAGAGGATGGTCTGATCCGGGTCAAAAGAAAAGAGTGTTGAGTGGTCAACACTGCCATGGAGGTGGGGAAACACTTGAAACAAATAAATAATTATATTAGAAGACAAATACAACAGACAAGGAGTCAGTTTTCAAAAAATTGCGCTTTAATTTTTACTATGTTATGGGGGGATGTGTGTAAGACACGGGTACCTAAGAGTAGAATATTAGAGAAACTGATATTCAAATTTGCAAAACGGGACCCCTTCCACATCTCAATGTACTTATTCATGCTTCAAATTTAAAGTAATTTGGCCTTGGAAAAAACAAAGTCACAATAATGGGATTTGCAGAGTTTATATATAACCATGTGTATGACAGTTAATTAAATGTATAATAAAATTAATGTTTTTATTTAATTTAGTCTCTTTGCTCAGGAAAGAGGGTACATAGCTTATACAACATCTACTTTACAATGAAGCTAGCTTGTGTTATAAAATTGCATTCTTTATAACACAATAACGATATTGTCTAAGCTATTTGAAAAAATAAAATTGTAAAAATTATTTTAAAATTATGAGGTGTTTAATGCTTTAGGATTTATTATTAATTATATAGAATGTATTTTGAAATGATAAAATATGAATTTGATTTATCATACTAAAAATAAAAATTATAATTATAAAAATGATTTCTAAATTTTAAAATAAAATATATTTCATTTTTATATCAAAATGATTTGTTTAATTAAAATTATTTAAATATTATATTTAATTTTATTAATAAAAAATTGTATAAATATTAATTGATATTTCATTTTATATGAAAATGATTTAAATATTATATTTAATTTTATTAATAAAAAAATATGTATAATATTAATTGAATTTATTATTGTATATATATATTTTTAAAGTAGTTTAAGATTTGTTTTTAATTTTTAGATTTTGAATTTATTCAAGGTTTGGATAGAAAATATTAATAATATTAATTGGAATATGTTAATATATTTTGGTGTTATTAAGTTGTTTTTTTATTTAGATAGATATAAGATGTTTTTCAAATTATACTCTACAATAAAGTTAATGGTAAGAATTATCACTTCTATATGAAGTCATTTAAGATTTCATATGAAGATCAAATTGACATAAAAATACTTGTAATGAAATTTTCATGTTACTTTAAGATAATATCACTCCTTTTATATATAGAGAGAGTATATAATTCTTTATAATATACAATCAATCTATTTTCAAGTATGAAACTATGATTAAATGGGGAAACCTTTAACAAACCTCTATATTATCATGGATCTAATGTTACTTTTCCTATTTAAAAATGATACAAAACCCCTTACAAAATCTCTTTCATCATTAATTTATATTTAATGTCGCCATTGACATAAAGGTCATTTATTTTATTAAGCTATATTACTATCAACCTATATTTGATGATGAAGTCATGATTGAAGGTTATCTATTATATGAAAGTCACTTTAAAACTTTAAACTTCATTATCCTCATAGAAGATCACATTAGCATAGGGCCCACCTTTAACAAAATCGTTACATTATTTGGACCTAACATCACCTCTTCTATTTATAAAGAAAGTATATAATTCCTTACAATTGTCTATTTCAAAATGAATATATATTTAGTTATAAAATCATAATTGAGGGTTCTTTATTTTATCGAAGTTTTTAAAATTGAACCATTTTTTATTATGAATCAATTAGTAAAAGTCATCTATTAAATCAAAGTCACTGAGGACTTGCCCCATGTTTGATTTGCATAAAAATCAAGATGACATAAAGATCACCTTAACAAAACTTTTGCATTATAAGAATCTAATGCCACCCCTTCTATTTGGAGAAGGTACAAAATTGCTCCAAAAAATCTACATAGAAGACCATGGTGACATAGAAATTGACATAGAAGTCATTTTAGCAAAACCTTTGCATTATAATTTGCAAACTCAGTAATCAAACTATCTTCAATGATGATGCTACCCAAAGGGCTATTTATTCTAGTAACGTGTTTTATACTCAAATAATCTTTGACAACAAAGTTGTGTCTAAGGGCTCTCTATTTTGCTAAACCAACTTAGGGCATGCACCTATAAGATCACACTGAGATAAAGAGACTCATGCCAAAAAAAAATCACAATATCACATAACCATTGTTGTGACATAAATACAGTCCACACCTTAAAACACTTTGAGTAAGCCCATCAATATTTTAATATATGTCAAAATTATTATAAGCCTATTTACTATATCAAACTCACATAAGACTCACAAATAACCTTATTCAAATGGAGTACGACATCAATATTAAAACTACCTTTAACAAAATGTTTTCACAAAATCATCAACCACCCTATCTATCATGGAGAACCAGTGGACAAATAATTTAACATATGTTCTCTATTAAATAATATTTTACTGAAAATCAATAAAAATTTTCCACCATTAATTCATAATTGATGCGTAGTACTCTTGCATTTAATCTAAAAACACTTAAACAATATGTTTAAAAACAATAATCTATTAAATATAAATTTCAAAAAAATAATTTTAATAAATATTAATATATTCTTAAAAAAAATAATCTAAACAAAAATTTAAAATATTTCTTAAAAAAACAAATAAAAATCAACATTATTATAAATATTTATTTACACTTGTCCAACTCCCTTACAACTTCAACTTAGCCAGTCAACCTCACAAAAACTTCAAGTTGGCCCCGTTAACATAACAGATTACATTAGCCTAGGATTAAAAAAATCTTTTTCCACTCTAGCAGAATCACATTCCCAAAAGTAATAATTTTTAATATGATTAATGTTAAATTTGAAAAGAGTTGGAATTTGAAAATGAAATAACACATCAAATTATATATTTTAATATTTTAAACTAAAAATTAGGATAATTACACCGAAGGTGTCCTTATTGAATCAGTTCTATCGTCAACCTTTTCGTTTTCCACCGTTGGATCCGTCAAACTTTGACACCGTTGGATTGGATTTGTCAAAGCACTTAAACCGAAGGTGTTTTTTTTAATCAGGTAACCGCCGACCATCGTCTTCCTTTTTCTTTTGCACCGTTCGAGCGAACACCTGTCACTACGTCTTTTTTCCACCGTTTGTTCGAGCAAGCAGCTATCTTGGCATGCTGCACGCTGTTAGTTCGAGGAAACAGCTGTCGCTACTCTTAGTTATCCACCATTGGTTCGTTCGAGCAACCAGCTATTTGGGCATGCTGCGCGCTGTTAGTTCGAGGAAACCGCTGTCGCTACTCTTGTTTTCCACCATTGGTTCTGCTTGTCCTCCACCATTGGTTCTGCTTGTCCAGCTGACGTATCACTCGACCGACAAGTATGAAAACACGTTGCACACTGGCCATTCTCCCTCTCCCGCTTGTCCAACTGACGTATCACTCGACTAAACGGTGTCCAATCAATTGTGTATTCACATGTTTATCTTAAATAGTTTCTAAATATAGAAAACCTCAAGGCAATAATATTATATTTAGTATTTATTATTGTTATTTAGTTATTCCTTATTATGGTATCTTTTTAATATAAAAGAACGTTATCCAACCTCAAGGCAATAATATTAGATTTGGTATTTATTATTGTGATTTATTTATTAGTTATTATGGTGTTTTTTTAAGTGATTGATTTGATTTTTTGATAAATACTTCTTATATATTATAAGAAATAGAATCATTCATCCAAATTTAAATATTTAATGAGATGGATATTTGGTAGTAAAATTTATAAATAAGGATTTAAAGAAAGTATTAGACTCTCATATTATTGAGGATATTATAAAGATATAAAAACCACTGATATAGATATTTGGTAGGTAAAATTTATAAATAAGGATTTAAAGAAAGTATTAGTTACTCTCATATTATCGAGAATATTATAAAGATATAAAAACACTGAAAATAATAAAAAAATTATGATATGGGTTTAATATATTTATAAGGAATGTTAAAATTTATCTGGTTTATTAAAGAATTTTAGTATGTGTATGTAAATTTATTTGAAGAGCATATAGTTAATTAATAAGATTTAAGATTGACCTCTATTACATGAAAATGATAGATTTAAAATTGGTTTTCCTTACATGAAAAGGATTTATGTTTATTTGGCAAGAGATTTATCAATAAATAGTGGTGAAACTAGAAAGAAACTAGTAAGACACATAGCAATGCTTCAACATAAAAATAAAAGTTATGAAAAGCTATGAAAGGAAATATGTTATTTTAAGCATCTAGCGTAGTGAATTATAAATGAAGGAATTCAACTATGTTTAGATATCAACTCTATTTGTAGGTTGAATGAAATTTGATATGCAATAGAAAAATTAGAGTGATACAGTAGAAGGTTGGTGGGCCCATAACCCATGGTTTCCATTAAAAAAAATGTCTTTTATACATTTAGTTGCAATGTATACTTTGCTATAGATTTTTTTACTTATTAATTATGTGTATCTACCAAGTGAGCTTATAATGAGAACCACTTACTAGCATGGCTTATAAAGGCATTAACATATGGTGCAAGCCAAGTGTTATACATGCCCTGAAAAAGGTTTTAAAAAAAATGAAAACAATGAAATTAAAGTCATACTTTAAATTTAAATATTTTGGTCCACAAGACATAGAGTAGTCAGTTATAACACATGCCCTGAAAAAGGTTTTAGAAAAATGAAAACAATGAAATTAAAGTCATACTTTAAATTTAAATATTTTGATCCACAAGACATAGAGTAGTCAGTTATAAAGGTTAAGATTATTGTTAAGAAATTCCTTGTGTGAGAGGGAATATATTCCAGTGCAGACAAACAATTGTGAAATTTCTCATCAAATATTATGGAATTTTCTTATAAAATGTATTTGTCGTGAACATTATTTTTGTAATCACACCTTTTGTGAAAAATCCTGTTGCAAGAGTTCCAATCCCCGAATGAAGACATCCCAATGAAGAAAAAACATTACAAGATATATTAAGACATATTTTACTCAAATGTGAAGTATTCAGACTAGAATTAGAAAACAAAATCATATGACTACTTGTACATTAAGGGAATTATGCCTACCATGAATCTGAGTCCTAACAAGTGATGAAATGTGGGAATGACAAGAGTACCCTGCTGAGAAACTCTTGTGTTCGCCAAAGTCGTGCAAATTTTATACTTCTCTCAAACTTGTGTAGTATATCAGTTTCTGGAAATTACTTGGATATATTAGCTTCTGGAAATCTTGATTATAGTATTATAAAATACATACTTGCAAATTTGTTATATACCTCGTCCAATATCAATATCAGGTTCTCAAAATCCTCTCATATACCTCGTCCAATATCAATATCAGTGTCTCGAAATCCTCATTATCAATATCAGTTTTGACATTAGTTTCTGGAAATCCTAATTTTAATTTTAAAAAATACAAAAGCACAAATTCTTGGATGCTTTAACGAATATCAGCATCAATGTTTAGATGCCTCAATCAATATCCACTTTCCATTTTGTAGGTTCTCCCATCCATTCAATGAATGAATATATAGAGGAAAACAATTTGTCTATCTGTTTTTAATTTTTTTTCCGTGCTTCGCCTTGAAATTTTTTTTCCCACTCCATTTGACATAGAGAAAAATAGTTCAAGAATTTTTTCCCCAAATTTTCCATTCCTTCGGTGTATCTTTGCACCTTTAGGGGCAATTGCTAGTTTTATATATATTTTTAATATAATCACATTTCCCAAAAAACTATTTTTAAATATAATTAATGTTAAATATGAACAAGTTGGAATTTGAAAATGAAATAATATCTCAAATTATATATTTTAATATTTTTAACGAGAAATTAGGATAATTATATATATATTTTTAATGGAGAATTATAATAATTATAATAGTGATTTGCTTATCAATTTTTCGCTAATTACATGTTGAAAACTAAAATTTTTAAACATAATTAACATTAAATATAAACATGTTTGAAATTTGAAAATAAAATATTGCATCAACTTAATGGTTTACATTATCCTTTTAACATTTTAAACTAAGAATGATTGATAATAGAAATAAGAATCTTTTATATGGGGTTTATTTATCCAATTTCATTAGGTTGGGAGTGTTTATTGTGAGATTTCATAGGGAAAGAGCTAAATACAAGAACTAGATGAAGAAGCAATATGTCATGTAAGCTATCTTGAAGCAATATGTCATTTCATTTCATTTCATTAACTGCGTTTAGATTTTCCCTGTCAAATTCCATTCATAAACATCAAATTTGTAAAACTCGCAAATAACAATAATTTGTCCATAAATTATTTGCACTATCAAATTTGAGATTTTTAATAACATGTTTTAACATAATTTAACATTTTTTAACATAATTTTTGTTAGCCCTGAATGAGGTTGAAATCTGCATTATAAAATTTGAGATTTTCAATAACATTTTTTTAACATATTTATTGTTTGTATTATAAAATTTGAGATTTTTAATAACGTTTTTTAAACATATTTATGGTTAGATGTGAAAATGGTTGAAATTTGAAAATGAAATAAGATTTCAAATTTGACCATTTGTATTATAAATTTTGATGAAATTTTCTAGATTTGCTTATCAAATTCTATCCATAAATATAAAATTGGTAAAAATTCGCGAATAACAAAAATCCCTATAAATTATTTATATTATCAATTTTGACATTTTTAACCAAAAAATATAATATTTACAATTTTGTTTTTAAATTTACCCATCAAATTCTGTCCATACATGTGAAGCTCACAAAAAACCGAACACAATAATTTCTTTATAAATAAAAAAATATGAACCCATAAATAAAAACTACACCATTTTAAAATATATAAACAAATAAAAATAAACTATTTTTAACCATAAGAATAATTCAATTTAATAAAAAGAACTAAATTTGGATTATGACTACACTATTTAAAAATAAATAAATTAATTAAATTAAACTATTTTTAATCATAAGAATAATTCAATTTGATAAATATACTAAATTTGGTTTGAGTAAACTTTATTATTAATGGGAATTCGTGGGTTTTCGAGAAGATCACCCAATTAGTAATTTTATAATGTAATTTAGAGATGGTAAGTTTGACCGGTCTACCTAGAAGAAGTAAGTTGAAGGGAAACGGCATGGGCGACATGACTACACGTGTGGTTCGCAGACCAAGAGGTCTGACCAACGGAAAATCAGGGTGTACCTCCTTTTTTCCGTTGCCATCCACCGACGGTCAATTGACGGCAAATCAAGACTCGTTCAACGATCCATTGTATAACGCCTGTCTCGACCAAAACGCTCCGCATTGATGAGGATAACGGGGAAATTCCCGTCGTAGGTGGTGGCCATCAATGTGCGTTATACACGGATTGGGGAAAAGGGCAGGGAACGACGGAATTGTGGTTGGATTTTTGTTTTGTTTATATTGTGGTATATGGTACGAGTAGCTTTCAGAGATCTCTGGGTATGAATGAAGAAGGCATATACACAGTGAGCGTGTTTGTGTGTATATACTTGGAGAATCAATGAATGGAGGGGGAGGAGGAAAGGGGATAATTGTTTTGTGATGGTGGGTATCGTTGCTTTTGGGTGATGGGCGTATGATTATTGTTGGGTTTTCCTTTTGTGGGGCCTGTGGGTGTTTTCTCTGTTGTGTGATGAGATGATGATTGATGGGCTTTTGACTGGTTCGCAATGGAGTACATTGGAATGAAGCAGTTTCTATAAAACTGAGGTTTCAGTCTCAATCACAGATGCCATTTGGGGGCCTCCAGGTTCTTGTTCTTATTCTTATTCTAGCTCTCTTTTTCCCTTTTGTTATTTTTTTTAGGTTCTTGAAAGAAATCTGTATATTGAGTTGATGCATGAGATTGAGTTTTCAATATTCTTTGCTCTAGAACCGATGCCCATTTCATTGCTAGTCGCTCTGCATCATGTTTTCTGTGTGGGAGGCTGGAATATCTGAAGCTTGAGTACTAAGAAGTTTTGGTTTTTATTTTTTCAGTTCTTTCATTATTTGAGTATTGAGCAGAATGCTCTGCATTCCCGTCTTTTGACGGGAAGTTTTGGCTGGAGAAGGGTGCGTGGGGGGATTCAGATTTGAGGGCTGAAGTGCGATTTTTGAGGTTTAGAATGAGCTCCATGAAGTGGGTTTCTGTTAGAGCGAGCATTGCAGAAACTCTGAGTCTGCAGGATAGAACTCCGGTTCTGTCTGAGCTGCCCTCGTTTAAGATTGCGAGCTGGGAAAAGGATGAACAAAGGCAGAACCAGGACACAGATTCGGGATGTGATCAGGAAATTGATTTGGGTTTTGATCACAAGATCAATGGGAAGAAGGACGGGATTCCGTTGAAACAGATGATTGAAGAGCTGGATTGCTCTGATGTTCCCTCTGTGTTCATTTGCCCCATTTCTCTCGAGCCTATGCAGGATCCTGTGACCCTTTGTACAGGCCAGACCTATGAAAGATCCAATATTTTGCAGTGGTTTCAAATAGGGCATAATTACATCTGTCCAACAACTATGCAGGAGCTCTGGGATGTCTCTCTTACTCCCAACACGACTCTATGTCATCTCATCTATAAGTGGTTTTCGCAGAGGTATATGATGCAGAAGAAACAGGCGGAAAATGTTCAAGAGAGGGTGAAAGAACTTCTTGAGAAGCTCAGGAAGGCTAAAGGGCAGACTAGAATAAAGGCTTTGTATGCGCTTAGATTGATTGCACAAACAGATGAATCCGCAAGAAAGAGTATAGTGGATGAAGGAGGGGTGATGTTGCTATCATCTCTGTTGGGTCCTTTCACTTCACACGCAGTTGGGACTGAAGCCATTGGCATTCTGGTTAGGCTTCCTTTGGATTCAGAAGGAAAAACAAGCCTCACAGAACCTGCAAAGATCTCTCTAATGGTAGACCTTCTGCATGAGGGTACCATGGAAACCAGAATAAATTCAGCAAAGCTTATTGAAACTCTAGTCGACATCGAAGATCTGAAGTCTGAGAATGTTTCCAGTTTTAGGCTTCTATTCGGTTTGTTGAGGCTTGTAAAGGACAAGAAGTATCCAAGGGCCATGGCAGCAGGACTCAGTTTGCTAAGAA
This sequence comes from Pinus taeda, assembly GCA_000404065.3. Taxonomy (NCBI): domain Eukaryota; kingdom Viridiplantae; phylum Streptophyta; class Pinopsida; order Pinales; family Pinaceae; genus Pinus; species Pinus taeda. Next base: position 56,298 of record APFE031287587.1, on the reverse strand, counting down.
TTATATGTTCTTGCAAGCAGGTGAGGAATCAGGTAGTTGGTATTGGATTAGTTGTGCAGTTGGTCGAGCTCCTTCCTTATGCAACAATCCCCTGTTTAGAGACTGCCCTGGCAATTCTGGACATTCTTTCTACAACACCAGAGGGTAGAGCTGCTCTAAAGGACTGTGCATGTACAATCCCTAACATAGTTAGAGTTCTAATGAGAGTTTCTGAAAACTACAAACAGCATGCGTTGTCAATTTTGTGGACTGTATGTAAATTGGCACCGGAAGAGTGTACCACAACAGCAGTTGAGGCAGGGATAGCAGCAAAGCTGCTTCTTGTTATACAGAGCAGTTGTAACCCTGTTGTTAAACAAAGATCAGCAGAACTCCTAAAGCTTTGTAGCCTTAATTACACTGCCACAATCTTCATCTCCAAGTGCAAGCTCACCAGAACAATTCAGTAGCTTCAAGCAATGAATTCCATATGGCTATGTTGATTTGGAGGTTTTCAGAGATAACATGTTTTCCTCTAAATCTTGAATGAATCAAGTGGATATCAGTGATTCAAGTGCGGTCATCTGGCTTTGAAACTTTAGCTGGTTATTCTTTTCTTTCTCTTTGTGTCTATTGCATGCAGAATTTAAATATCCTAGTATGGACGAAAAGTCCAAGATTCAAAATAATTGGGGCTGCTGGGGACTCTACTATATATTGGTATTTTTTCTCTCCCACAGCTTGCATAGACGAAATGGTTATTTCCGGCTGCAGAACTATGTACATGAGAGCAAGTTGTTGTTCCAGAGTGAACATCTTTATCACTATCAAATTCTAAAGCAGGTTTTCTCCTTGCCTCAACAATCACTCTCATGGGAGCTGTATGGTCTGCTCTGGTTTGACATGGTGTGAGGAATGTTATATTCCTTTATGTACAAAGAAAACAAGCTGTATACATATATATGCAAGGTGAAAGATAATGGGAACATTTGCGGGCAATACCAATCCATAGTTGTTGGTCAGTTTCTCATTGGTCAAGTTAACGGATTGTTATTCCCTTTCAAATGGACTTTTTGTGATCCATTGTGGAAACAATGATCTGCTTGTTATAGTCTAAAGAAGTATTTTTTTTATAAAATATTTTGTCAATCACCAGATCTCTTTGATTTTTAATGTGGTATATGATGCATTTTCAACAGCTAAAAAAATGATGTAGCCAATTCGAGAAAGTAGATAACCCTTCAGAACTGTTTTACTGTGCACAAGTTCTGCTGTTTTAACTGAATGATTACATCGTTATACCTGTTGGTGTAAAAGCCAAGGTTGTATCATATCACTTGATAAGATGTTCGAGGTAGCCAGTTGGAGGAAATGGATGGCTCTGGAAGGCTTTGTTACTGTGGACCAGTGCTACTGTTTTAAATTAAAACGTTACACCGTTTACTTATTGGTGCAAGGCCACATCAGATTTATCTGTTTGTTTTTAGTGAGCATCATATTGGAATTCAGAAAAAATTATATATGCCTTAAACAAATAAGGTACATCTAACTAAATGTATAAGAAAATGGAAATGAAGTCCATGGTAGACTCTCCTCCAAAAGTTTTCTGTACACTTGCATAATACAGGGCAAGTTCTACACATTTCATTTCGTTTAATTGAACATTATTATCCAATTACTTCAAAAACTTGCACCATAGATATCTAATAAATTTTATAATTTGATCCTAGCTGAATATATTTCTAACAGAATATATTTTGCTCTTGGAAGAAAACAGCTATACAAGATTATTAGAAATTTAGATGAACACCATTATTCAGCGTTATTGGAAGTCTGACCATGGATAAGAGATACCTTTCGGTTTTTATATTTTATATAAGATATGCATAAAACCCTGCTCTCTATTTGGTTCTGCTAGCTTATTTCAAGGGTTCTTTTAGTTGATATGTTAATTTTAAATTGATGTGTTGGGGGCGCTATGAACCCAACGCCACAATGCCACAACGCTGTATTAAAACAATAAAGTACCCCTCTTGAACATGGGGAGGGAATTAACTTTACACCTCTCTAAACGAGGTTGTTTTGTGTTTGCCAAATGGTACAGCCCGATCATCTTTTCAAATCATTTCATTGGGTTTTTGCTTGCTAGATTTCTTGTAATCTGAAAGCTGCTTCCGATCATCACTTCAAATAAGAGGTTGTTTTGTATTTGCCAAATATTACAGGCCGATCATCTTTTCAAATAATTTCATTGAGTTTTTGGTTGCTAAATCTCAGCCATGAGCAGTATTGTAATCTGAAAGCTGCTTCCGATCATCATTTCAAATAATTTTAATTGGGTTTTAGTTGCTAGATTTCAGCCACGAACAGTGTTGCAGTCTGAATGCTGCTTTAGTTCATAAGTTAGTTCGTTAGTGATGGTAAATGTATTTCCTTGCCATTCGGGGCATGTTTTGATTTAGCAATTCAATTTTTAAAGTAATGGTCGTATTCTTCATTGGATGTAGTGGTTGTACTCGATGCAGTGGGTGCGAGTAAAGTTTGTTTTTCATTGGATGTAGTGGTTGTGAGTACGGTTTGTTTTCTTATTTACTTTAATTTCAAGGGATATGTTTGATCTACTGTGATAAAGCTCGAAGAGTAAACCTCCAATCAGATTTAATTTCAAGGAATATGTTTGATTCACTGTGATAAAGTTCGAAGAGTAAATTCCCCAATCTATGTGATGTCTCAACTCTTGCTAAGTTTAGAGTTATTGAAATTTGATATATCTGAGTTGAAAATCCCCCAATCTCCGTGATGTCTCAACTCTTGCTAAGTCGAAAGTTATTGAAATTTGATTTATCTGAGTTGAACGCTAGTGGTTGCTAGTACAGTTTGTTTTCTTATTTACTTGGGTTCAATTCCAAGAGACATGTTTGGCCCACTGATAAAGCTCAATTTCGAGTACAGTTTGTTTTCCTATTTACCTGGGTTCAATTCCAAATGACATGTTTGGCCCACTGTAATAAAGCTCAAAAAGTAAATCCCCTAACCTATGTGATGTCTCAACCCTTGGTAAAAATTACTGATATATCTAAGTTGAAGGCTGTTGAATTATGAATATACTCCTAATATTACCGTACAGGTCCAAATTACTCCAACATGTTAACATTTCACCATGGAGCATTGGAATATGGTTAATTATCTTGTTAAATGTTTTGTAATGGTTGTCCCACCTACCTGTTAAATGTTTTATAGTGGCAGACCCCACCTGCTGCCCTTTACTTAGTATGCTTTTTAAGGTTACTGTTACATTTATCGAAAACCATAAGCATATTTTAAAAAAATAGCTAGCGTCTTTGTGAACCAGTTTCATGAAATCTGTCTCTGCCCAATGAGTTGGAATATTTTAGTGTAATTACGGAATATTTTAGTGTAATTACATTCCCTTCTGGATTAGTAAGCTTATGCTGTCATTCCATTTACCTTAATTTGAATTTAAAACAAATATGAAAAATACAAAAACAGAAATAATGGTTGATCTTGTCATTTGGTTGTTGTCTGGGAATCTAATTGTATTACTTTTTATAAAAAAGAGTTATTTATAGAGGCGGAGGAATTGTCCAGACAACCAAAAGTGGCTGGAATTTGGGTAAAAAATTCAAATTTTTTTATTGAAGCAGTGTTTTTGATGGTGGAAATGGATTCAGTACCATCAAAAACCTCTAATGCACTTAAAATTATAAAGTTTGACAACTTTTATTTGGATTCACAAAAATCCTTATTGAAAATTTTTAAAATATGATCCGAATTTCCGTAACTTTCAAGGCAAAAAAACATAATCGGGTTATAAAAATATGCCATGAAATCCAATTGTATTATGCAATTATAAAAATATGCCATAAAGAACACTAATTTTTTTTAGGTTTAGGTTTGGGAAAAAACATCATTGCCTATTGAATGGAATCCAAGTATTTTTTTTGGGAAAAGCATCATTGCGTATTGAATGGAATTCAGTATTGAATGGAATTCAAAATGGACATAATTTCCGAAGTAATTACAATGCAATTATGACCTCTATGACCGAGGCTCTGAAAATATAGTTTTAGAAAACAAGTCAATTCTACTAGGCCAATAGATCCATCAATAATATTATGTCATCCAATGAAGTTGATAATTACACTTCTAAACTAAGAACAAGCTGATGTTTTTAAATATTATGACTCATCAAAGCTGGATTGGAAGATATGCAGATTGCCAATTGAAAAGCATAGGTAAATTCCAAGCAGAATAAAAGGAAATCATGCATAGATATTACACGGAAATCAATCAAAATATCATATATATGAAGTATGGGCTGCCTGAAGTATGTGCCCCATGTCCAATCAGATGTGCCGTCTTTATAATAGCGTTTTCGGCGGGCCAGTACAATGAAGAAAGCTACGTTGAGGTAAATAGTTCAACTGACTATTTCCTTCGTCAACTTGCTAAAGTCATGCGTAGTTCATGACAACCCTTAATCATAGGCTCTCAGAAGCTATTATGAGTAAATAGAAAATGTTGAGTTAAATTAGCCATTCTTATAAAAAAAGGACATGTTATATTTTTAATCTATTTAGGTTAATAATAATAATAATAAAAAATAGAATGTTATATTTTTATTTAATAATAATAAGAATAATAATAAAAAAATTATGTAGAGTATTGGTAAACATATAATAATAAAATATGTAGAATATGGTATAGTTTATAGGTGAGTGTTATTCTATGAAGTATTTTATAATAATAATAATAAAATATGTGAGTATGGTATAGTTAATAGGTGACTGTTATTCTATGAAAGTATTTCACATAAATTATGAGGTTCAAAATTCAAATCCTTGAAGTCATATTAATAAGATATATATAATTTAAAAAATCACCAAAATATTATATAAATTAAAATAAATTGATTAAATATTTAAATTTTGAAAAGGTAATTTGTAAATGAATCAGTCTATGAGGGATGAGGGATTGATCAATTGATGATAACCATATTATCAAGTATTTTTTCACAAAGAAAAAACACTTTCTATTAAGTATGAAAGTACATGTATCTGTGAAAAGAATTCTCCATCACCATCTTACAGAGAACAAAAAATGCTTACAATCGATCCATACATCATGGATGTTAACATAGACTCTTCTAAGAACTTACATTACAACATTGACTGTTGTTAAAAGGATATGACAGAGGACATAGCAACGACACAAAAAAAAGTATTGCATCTTTAAAATACTACAGAGGAATAAAAACCAACCAAACCAGAAGAAAAAACAGGGGAGGCAGAGAATCCCAACATGTGATGAGATATTTTTATATAAGTATGATACTTGCCCCTGTCAACATATCAAGGTCGAATCGAGTGAAGATAGCCTGATACTGGACAGAGCTGCGACCCATTTTTGATAGGCAATGGTCAACTTCATTGTTTTGAATTTTGTTGATATGTTGGATAGATAAATGTTGGAAAACAACATATTGAGCTTTGATGCAGAGCTTCCAAGGCTTGAGAGTTGCATTATTTAAGGAGCCCCTGTTGTTTTCCCATTCAATAACTGATTTGGAGTTGCCAAAAATAGAGAGGGACTTGAGATCAAGCCAAATTGCATAGTGAAGGACCCCCCAAAGTGCAAGGAGTTTGGCCCGAGTGTTGGTACCCAAGCATAGTACCAATGGAATCTAAAAAAGCACTCAGGGCTAATATGGATGGCCATACCACATCCACAAGAGCCAAAGGAGGAAGCACCATCGAAGAACCCCACCGAATAGGAAGACCAAAGGTCCCTAGGAGGAGGAGAGAGTTGATTGAAGGAAAAAGGAACCAACAATTATGAATAGTAAGAAAGGATGTTATAACAGGTCCTCCAAATATTCGACATAACTTGATAAAAAATATATGCATTTTTGGACTTCCAAATACCCCAAATAATAAAGAAAGCCAAAGTACGATGAGGTTTATGGTCTAGTGTCCATCGACCAAGGCAAGAGGTAATGTCCAGACCCTTCCAAGCATCCAAATAGTTTATCATATGGAGCACCCCATTCCACATTGAAGAGGCAAAGGGGCAGAGGATGAAGAGGTGAAATGTGTCTTCTCCAGAAGAAAAGCAGTGGCTACATCATCCAAGCCCTTGAAACCCCTTCTTGCATAATATTTCCTAGGCGAGGATGCGATTATGAGCAACAAGCCATGAAAAACATTTAAGTTTCAACGGGAGATTCCATTTCCAAGCTCGGACCAACCAAGAGTGAACCATCATTTGTCTAGAGGGTAGAGTAATTAGATTGTATGCTTCCTTTACTTGTCATCTTTGGGAGATAGGACTATCCCAGAAAGTTTAAGATTGGTAATGTAAAATTTCCATTCTGGAATCATTGCCTTGGGAATCTCAAGTTGAAACTCATATTTCTAGTGAGTATGGAAAGAAGAGGAAAGAATAACATTTGCTATATCTTTGATCACAAATAAACCCATGTTATTTAAGAAGGTGATGATATCAGGGGATAGTACGTGAGGGCCATTGATACCTGCAAGTAAATCCAACCCTATTTGTGGAGTGGAACCGAAGCCAATTGCCCATCTTAGATTACCAAAAAACCAGTGCTTTGTCAAGAGTAGGCTACTCTAGGAATAGGAGACATGGGAAGGATTTGTGCACCATCACGCAGCCAGTGAATGAACTCTCAGTTCTGTAGGTATTTTGCACAAATAACTTGTTGCTAAAGGCCTTCGCTGGTGACTGCTCTCCATTTTTTTTTTAGTAAAAGAGCCCTGTTGAATGAAGCGATATCTTTTGTCCCCCATCCACCCACGACAATGGGAAGATTAATCATATCCATACTAGCAAGGCGAATTTTCCGCTCTCTTTGTGTACCCGCCCACATAAAACGAGATGCGATGGAATTTAATTTGTTGATATTACCCTTTGGGAGCTTAAAGATATGCATCCAATAGACGGGGATGCTATGGAGGACATATTTGATTAGGACAAGTCGACCCCCAAGTGAAATCCAGTTGTGTGCCCAATGATTAAGCCTGTTCTCGATTTTCTTAGTGAGCCAATCCCACTCTTGGGTTTTGTAACTGTTCGGTTTCAAAGTGAAGCCTAGATATCGGAAGTTGGCCTCCATGTGTACTATTTTAACCCCAAAGGCATTTGTTATCTGAAGAGTCAATGCAACAGTTGGGTTGTCTAAAATGAGAGAAGACTTAGATTTATTCATATATAATCTAGATGCAAGACCAAAGTCTTGAAGGAGACCATAAAAGGCAATCCATTCTTTAGGTTCCGATTTTCCAATGGCCATCAAATCGTCTACAAAAATTAGGTCAGATAAGATGACTGAAGATGCTATGCTGCATCTTGATATGATACCCTGTGATCGAGCATCTTTGATTTTGATGTTGAGTCCATCAATGATGATGAGAAATAAAAGTGGGGACATCACACAACCCTATCTAAGTCCTCTGGAGGCTGAAAAAAACTATGTAGGAAGGTCGCTGATCAAGATGGCAAAGGAGGTAGATTTTATGCATGCTTTGATCCAATTAACCATTGTTCTGCACAGACCAATTTTCTCCAGAATCATCCACAGAAGTTCCAATCAACACAGTCAAAGGATTTTGTTAAGTCAATCTTCATGAGACAAACATCCATATGTTTTTTTTTACTGAATGTATGGCTTCTTGGGAAATTGCAACTGCATTGTGTATCTGCTTGTGCTTAAGAAAACCAAATTGCTCCACAAAAATGTGTTTGGATAAGAAGGGCTTAAGTCTGTTTGCAATTGTTCTTTATATCAATTTGTAAATAGTATTACATAATGAAATCGGGCGATAGTCAGAGAATGATACCGGTTTTGTGATCTTTGGAATGAGGCAGATGAAGGTGCCATTTGTAGCCCTAGATACCCAACCAATTGGACCCTTGGATTCTTCAACCATCTCAGTCATCTCTTGGACCATTATATCTTGAAAGTGAAAGAAACGTTTTGTGGCCCATCCATCAAGGCCTAGACTTTTACCTCTGGCCAGATCTTTTAAAACTTGAAGAACTTCTTCCTGTGTTATAAGGTGATATTTGATTGATTTCCTACATATGAGACCAAGTGAGGAACAAGTCACACACTTCCAGTGGTTTTTAAAATGGAACCTGAGCCCTAGAGCAATATAAATAGTTGAAATAACTTCTAGCATCATCTTCAATATCTAATTGTTTTGTCAAGATTTCAGTCGATGCTGATTTTATGCTCCAACTTAAGTTTTTTGACATCTGGAGGAAATCTGATTGTGAAAAAATCGGTTGTTCTTATCTCCTTCTTCGACCCATAAGATTCTACTCTTTTGTTGTAATTCTTCGTCTTGACAGAGTAGACATTTTGATCTCCAAATTTCCAATTGAAGGATCTCCATTTTTTTCATGTGAAATAAGTATGTAGGAGAGCTGGGGTCCTCTAAAAGTTTTCCCTGTTGATCAATCAGAATGAGTTCCTGGATGTTCTCCCGCTTCTTATTCTTAACCCATAGTCTAACCTTCTATTTTAGCATGTTCAACTTATGGTTGATTGTGTCCATCTTCTGATGATCCAAGTCTTCACAGGGGGACTGTCAAGTCGAAAGGACCAGAGCAACAAAGTCTAAATCCTTCAACCAAAAATGATTAAATTTGAATGGAGGTACCTTATGATATGTCCAAACCAATTCAACAAGATAGGGAAGTGATCAAAAATTTTGATTGGGAGGATAAAAGAGTGAAAATCCTTTAAATCGTTTGTTAAAGTAGATTGTACATAGAATTGATCAAGGAATTTAGCCAAACCCTGTGCATCCCACCTTCCATTTCTCCAAGAAGGGCCCAATGGGGCAGACATGATGTCTCAAAGGCGCTTCTGCTTGAATATTTCTTTGAAATAGCTCCCCAAAGATTATGGACGACAGAGAGAACCCCAGATCTATGTAGAATCAATTGAAAAGTTAAGGCCCCTGCTAGAATGAGAGAGTCAAGGTCCAATAGACCACTATTATCAACACAATTCCAAAAGTCCATGTTTGTGTATGGGGCATAAACATTGATAATTAAGAGCCGCTTCTTAGTGCCTCTTCGGCCACCAGACATAATTATTCCCATCGTAGCGTTGTATGCTTTGAAGTGATGTATTTTAGGGTTCTACATGACAGTCGATCCCCTAGAGAGGCCTTTGGAACTAATGGCACATACATACCATTTTGGACAGATCTGAAGCAAGTGTCCCGAAGCCTTATCCCTGCTTGACATAGTTTCTTGTAAAAGTACTATCCCAACATTTTATATTTCAATTATGTTTTTCAAGGATCGTTTTTCATAGGCTGATCCCAGACCTTAGACATTTAATGAAAAGATTGACATTAGGGGGTATCAAGTTCGAGTGGCTCTACCCTAAGGACCCGAGATTGAGGGAAATTTACATCAAGGTGACCCACCCTAAAAGAAACAAGATCTACTTGGGAAGGTGCAATATCTTTGGAGGCATGGAAATGTTCCATCAAGTTTGATGGGAGTAGAGTAAAGTTCAAGATCTTTTTATATTTTGTCCCTTTCTTTCTTCTGGTAGTTACATTCTTACGAGAGGCCATGGGTGAGAAATTGTCATGGTCATAAAAGAAAGATTTTTTGATGGTCATGGGTTCCATGGTGTTTTGTGATTCTTTGGCCAAGGCCTCCAGCTCCAAATATTCTGAGAATGGAGAGAAAATTTTATCAAATGGGGCCCCAAATTTGATTGGGGAGGAAAAGTATGGATTAGATGTGGATGCCTGATCAATGGGATGTAGAGTAGATTGTGGGGCAAGGGTAAATGACGAGTGATTTAAATTGGTTTTCAGAGAGTTTGTAATTGCAAGAGATGTGGATTTGATGACAACATTGTAGTGGGAAATGTTAGGAGACAATTGATTCATAGCATGGGATGGGCAACTTGGTGGATTGGGATTAGATAGGTGTGGAACCTTTGAATTTGTTGATGGATTATAGAGAGGAGGAATACCTCTAGCATGAATTTTGGTAGAGTGTTTCTGAGCAAATACTCGATGCCCTTCATCAATTGAGGAATTTTGTTTTCAAGAGAACCTATTAAGCCTTTCTGGACATTCAAACATGAAATGTCTCATTCCATGGCAACAAAGGCATTGAAAAGGAATAACCCAGTAATCAACAATTTACTTGTGTGAATAGGGGTCCCAATATAAGTCAATTTCTGTAGGAAGGTCCCATGACATCGACCTTTCTACCAAAACCCAAGCAATATGTTTTACCAATCCACACAAGCTACCCTCGTCTAAAAAATAGAATTTTCCAATTGAATTGGCAATGTCTGTAATGGATTTTATGGTCCATAGTTCAAGAGGGAGACATGAGAGTTTTACCCAGAATATGTTCCACCTTGGAAAGTCAATAGAAATATTGAAACCAAAGGTCCATCATTGTAATGACAAATAACCGCGACCCTGAAGCCATGGTCGAGATTCAACCAATTTCATGTCCATTGGAGTCAGAAAGTGAAACATGAACCAACCATTTTGAGGGGCACCAACACGTGGACAATATTTAAGGAGAGGGAACCACCATGTATCAATTAATTTTTTCATTTGAACGTCGTTGTAGCGATCGAAGACCCATCGTCCAACCAGAGTTTGGAATTTTAATTTGATGGATTTGTCCTAGTAATCGTTGTTGATTTCTATAGCATCGTATGTGCTCTAGCCTCGAGGTTTTGCAAAGAGGCTAAGACACATGCAATCTGCCAAGACCCAGAAATCATTTGGGAAGATTCCACCTAGAGATGGTTTAATTAAAATAATTAATCATTTTTAATGTATTCCTAAGTCTAAATTTAGGAAATGTAATTAATTAAAGGGTATTAATTAAATCTAGTGTGAATCTTCTAGATAAAGACGAGGATCAACTCCCAATTAATCTTAGCCCTTGATTATGTTTTAATATTGGTCGTTGGTGCTCCAACAAGAGATTATAAGAAGGATTTTGATGGGCACTTGGAGAACACATTGAGATAGTGAGATCTAGAAATTGAATTTCTCAAGAGTTGCAACATTGAGTTGCCAGAGAGAGATTGAGTGATCTTCTTGTAGCGAGGGGCAAGGATAGTAGACTGGAGGGGATTTTTCCAGTCCTTGTGAGTGCAAGGTAGTGAAGGAATCGAGAGGTCCAACGAGGCATGAAATGCCACGTAGAGGCAGTGCAGTGCTACAAAGGTAGTGTTGGGTGTGGGTTTTTACCTATTTTCTGCACATTCTTCCCCAGTTTTGACCTTTTTGTCCTCCAAGCCTATGTCTTTACATGATCCATTTCCCTGTTTTCTCACCTTTTTAAACCATTCTATTGTCATGTTACTTTGATGTATTTTACCAAATAATACAAGGCATTATTCCTTTTTGTGGCTAACTGGGAGAGTATTGAAGAAGTATTTTGGGAAGCTCTTCTTTTCAGGTGATGGCTTGCGAGAACAAATCTATGAAGTAGACATGCATCGTGGATTAACTACAGAAAAGGGTAGAACGGTTCGCTATTACACCCCGGATGTTGTTACAAGTTGTTGTTACACATTGGATGTTGTTACAGGTTGTTGTTACACATTGGATGTTGTTACACTACGCGTTGATACAAGAGTCTGCCGTCATACCAAAAGTGTTATCGCCAGTGATGTCGTGAAATCCCGAACTGCCATTCACTCGATGTTGTTGTGCCGAAGCTGGGAAATGTGGGTATTATTCCACATAACAGTTGTCTGCAGTAAGGATTGTTTACTTTGGAAGCAACAAGACCCCAAGTGGTTGCAATCATAACTTATGTATATTTGTGTTTAGCAATAGGTTGTAACTACTTTTATTTTTTATCAGCATGAGAATCGTGAGATTCTCATGACTGATCTGTTTCTAATTCGGGTTGTAATAACTATAAAAGAACTCAATTTTTCATGTACAAGGGCACGCCACATAGAAAGTACTGTTACTCTTCTTCTATAATTCTAAGTTTATTTTTAATATTAATCAGCACAGTGATATTGTTACTGTTCTTCCGTTGATTCGTTAATCACTTTTGTGTTATTCCTGTGCCCTACTAAGGAGGAAGGGACCTCCTCTTTGGCAGGGATTGTAGTGATAGATGTAGTGTACATTCTAGTTTAGCTAATTAATTTATGGTTTCTCACTGTTGCTGTACAAATCGTGGATTACATTTGTTGTTGTTTCCATTTATATTATGCTGTTACACTGAGTTAATCAACATAATGGTAGTAACCAACTAGAGTAGATATTAGTTCTTATGTGGCGCGCCTTTATTTTGATAGTTGCGAAGTGCGATTGAATTCTGTAGAGTGTTTTTATGTCTACATGCATGGTTTGATTCAACAATTTAGATCAACGACATCTTTTACTATTTTCTGCATTTCCTTATTCTTGGCTAGAGTGTATCAGCACAGACAGTGCGAACTCCATTGAAACATCAAGATCTACCCTAGGTTAACAATTAAATGTTGCAGTCTCAATAAATTAAGATTGATTAAACAACACTACCTTTTGGCGCATTGTCGGGGATGGTTGTTGACGATACAATCAGCCAAGTTGTTTGTTTGATATAAAGTGTTCCTAATCCACAATTGTTTGGTGATAAGACGAGAGGTAAGAACTTATGCATCGCTCTAACATACCTGGGTGGGCTCACCATTGTGATTACTAGAGCACTTAGGACATTTTGATGTTTTGTCTAGCATGTCTTCAGCGCCACAGTTGTTGGGCGATAAGACGAGAGGTAAGAACCTGCACATCTCTCTAACATATCGTGGGGGCTCATCACTGTCGAAGACTGAGACACTTAGGGTGTGATCTAATACACACAGGGTCCATGTGTGCAATTGTAGGAATTACAGAGATACTGAAATCACTCCCACTCTAATAAGTCACAGGAAAAACAGGTCATAAAAAGGAAAGGAAGAGTGTAAGTTTGGGAAGAAAGACATTTATCCAGGAACTAATCTCCAAGGCAGAAAAAGAACAGTCCAGCTCTCAAGGGAATGCAAGAAAAATAGGGCCATAGAAAGATGTTACTCCCGTAGCAAAAGCAGAAACTTTTGATTCCTCTATCTCGAGACTGTATCATTCTCAAGCTAGCGCTCATACCCCCAAGACCAAGAATTCGATTCATAATCAAGAAGGGGAAGCAAGTAGCCAGAAATTAAGGACTGAGGGGAAAGGGAAACTGAGGGGGAGCATTGAACACTTGAGACGGAAAAGCACTTGTTGGTTTATCAATATTCAGATACAGGTAGTGTGGTGAAACAACCAACCCCATGGGTATCAGAGGCACTAATCACATCTACAAGGCCATCACAAGAACAGTTTGAAGTACGTCTGCTACAGCAAGGATTAGAAGAATTAATCACGGGGGAAAACAATGTTAAAACAGATGCTACTATCACCACCTTTGAGTTCCCAATCGGGGATATCAAAGGTGAACCTCCTATGAACAATATTCCTTTATCACCCTTACCAACCTTTCAGGGGATGACTGTGGAAGATCCAGACACCTTTCTATTTGAGTTTGATGTCCTATGCAGAAATTATGATTATACCGCAGATGCTCATAAATTAAAACTATTTCCTGCTACTTTAAAAGGGGCAGCCTTGAGATGGTTCATGGGATTCGGCTTTGCTTCTATTCGAACGTGGAATGATATGAAGGAGATGTTCTTGTCAAAATACTAGGACTATTGTAGAACCATGGACTTAAGGGAGGAGATATTTAGAATGACACAGAAGGAGCATGAAAGCCTGGAAGATTATGTGGAACGGTTCCACTATAATCTGCAGAGGTCTAAACATAGTGATTTAGACCAGGAAATCTTGAAGACTATATTTTTCAGAGAAATGAGAGATGACTGCCTTGACGCCTTGAACCTATTTGGAAAAGGGGATATATCACAAGAGCCATTTACTGAAATTGTAAAGCTCTGCCTAAGATGCTCTAGAGGATCATTCAAAGGGAAGAGTACAATTCGAGATGCCTCCACCCAGATAAAAAAATCTGCAGGAGAGGGAGTAACCAGAGCAGAAATCGAGAATTTCTTTGAAAATTTCAAGACCGATATCATCAGTACTCTCTGCCCAAATAATGACAACACAAATCAAGAAGACACAAGTCGAAGCTGACTCACCCGTGGCTGTGTTCTATCTGAATTGTCAGGAGAAACATCCTTTGAGGGAATGCAAATTGAACAACATTAGCTTGTGTAATATTTTCAAGCTGGAGCATTCGACAGGGCAATGTCCGGAGCTTCCTAGACTAAAGGAAGTACTTAGAGAATTAAGCGAGGAGGTGCAGTCCTCTTATTTCATCGCACCAAGGAGGCCATGGAAACCGTAACCTTTAGGTATGTCTCAAGACTTTTCCTCTTTCAATTCATGGAAGAATGCATATAATACTTAGCAATATCCATGGCAATATACTACTCCTCCTTCAACACAGTTTCCTTCACCCTGGAACCAGTGGTCTCCATCTCCTCCTGTTCAATATCTTCAATCTCAATTGTATCCTTGGAACCAAAATTGGAGAGAAAATACCTAGAATTTAGCTCTACCTAGAATATCCATGCAACAACAGCTGCAGTTACCTCCTTTCCAAGCTCCTGCTCCTCCACCACCTGTGCGACCCCAACTACCTGTGGAACCTAACCCAAACCCAAACAATAAAGCAACTCAAGGCATAGAGGCTCTAACTACCTTCCAGACCCACCTTATTATCCCCATGGGACTTAATGAAATACAATTGTGATTAGGCAGGGTAATTAAACCAAATCACTCCCCTATCATTACAGAGGAAGACAGTGAACCATCCAAAGGAGATGTTAGAGGCTCTAAGGCGGCTACTACGCCTACAACAACTGATATAGAGGAAGTTATTACATCTGTAACAGTCGACCCATGAAGAACTGTTACTGTTGTAACAACCAACTAGGGGAAGGATGATACACCTGTAATAACGAATTCGACTATTGTAACGCAGGACCCTCTGTATCCTCAGAGATTGGCTGAACCTAGGATGACTTCACGGGCTGAATCTGATTTTTTAGGGAGTTGCAAAAATTTCATGTATGAATCCCTTTGTTACAAGCCCTTAAAGAAGTATCTATTTATGCTAAAAAAGTGAGATATTTGTGCATAAAGAAACCTGGGAGGAAGCCTAAAGACCCTGCCACCATATATGTGATGGGGAAATTATCTGAATTAATGTCTGCTCAGCCACTCCTGAATAAGTACAATGATATAGCAAATCCTACGATCACTATCTACATTAATGATCAGCCCATAGCCAACACATTGATTGATCTCGGGGCTGCCATTAATGTAATGACAAAAGACCTCTTTATTGCTCTCGGGCTACAGGGACTCAGACATACCCCTACTGTGCTTGAATTAGCAGATAGGTCCTGTGTTAAACCCAAGGGGATGCTAGAGCATATAGTGATTACAATAGCTTCCTGGAGGTATCCAGCTGATTTTCTTATCTTACAACCCAAATCCAATTTGGGGGGGCATCCTTTGATCCTAGGGATACCTTGGCTAGCGACTACAAATGCATTTATAGGCTGCAAGTCGAGATCTATGGTGATCTCGGATGGCCAGGAAACACAGAACCTTAATCTTTACCCCTCAAAACCAAATGTGGATGTGTACAACCCTTGGTGGGATGAGTTTGAGCCTGAGTCAAATCTTTCCCTACCACTCCTCACTTTGGGGAAAGCCCAGTATTTCAAAAATGAAACAAAAGATGATGTCATTAACGGTTTTATTAGTAATTCACTTTCTGTTGCTTCTATTAAGAATGAAAATGAGGAAGAAGAGGTGGAAGATATAGATTTTGAACAAATGAGAACCGCTTCAAATATTGACAACAGTCCACTTGAGATAGAATCTGGAAAGTTTTTGAATGTAATCCCAACCTGACCGCTGAGAAAAACCAACAGCTGTTACAGAAATATAAAAAGGCATTTGCATGGGACTATACAGATATGAAAGGGATCCACTCTAACCTATGCACTTACCATATTTATTTGAAGGATGGCTGCAAACCAGTCAAAAAACCACAGCGTTGCATGAACCCTGCACTAAAGGAGGTGGTGAAAGAAGAACTGCAAAAACTCTTTAGTGCTAATTTTTTTTATCTAATATCTCACAGTCAATGGGTGTCACTGCTTGTCATCGTTCCTAAAAAAAATGGCAAGTGGAGAGTCTGTGTTGATTACAGAGAACTCAATAAGGCCACTCAGAAGGGCCATTTTCCCTTACCATTTATAGATCAGGTCCTCGATACCCTCTCCGGAAAGAAATTATTTTCATTTTTGGATGGGTTTATTGGCTACAATCAGATACAGATTGCCTTGGATGATCAACATAAAATGACCTTTACTTATCCATGGGGAACCTACACATATAGAGTACTTCCTTTTGGGCTCTGCAATGTGCCAACAACCTTTCAAAGGGAAATACTGGGAATTTTTTTTGACTTGTTGAATGACTACCTAGAAATCTTCATGCACGATTTTACACGTTATGGAGATGGTTTTGAAATAACATTAGTCAATTTGGAAAAAGTGCTAGAAAGATGTGTACAAACTAATGTTGCCTTAAGCACTGAAAAATGTTAGATGATGATGACTGAAGGGATTGTTCTTGGACACTACATTTCTGTTGATGGGATCAAGGTAGACCCTGCAAAAATAGAGGTAATTCTAAAAATTCCAACCCCAAAAACACAAAAAGAGGTACGTAGTTTTTTGGGGCATGCAGGGTCTACAGGAGATTTATAGACAAAATTTCAAAAATTGCATCGCTGTTATTTTCCTTACTCATGAAGGATGTTGATTTCTTGTGGACAGGGAAGTGTGAGCAGGCCTTTTTAAAACTGAAATGTTGTGTATCAGCAACTCCATTTTTGCAAGGACCTAACTGGGAACTGTCGTTTCACATAGCTACGGATGCATCAGATATTGATATAGGTGTTGTTTTGGGCCAATTGGAGGATCCGAAACCTTATGCTATTTACTACATAAGAAAAAATCTAACCCCGGCTGAGCTCAACTACACAGTGACTCAGAAGGAGTTCTTAGCAGTCGTGCATGCCATCAATAAATTCTGACATTACATCATCAGGTATCAAGTATTTGTACACATTGGCCATTATTCCATTCATTTTTTAATGAATAAGCCAATTACCAATGGTAGGATTACACGCTAGTTATTGCTGTTAAAAGAATTTTATATCACTATTGTAGATAAGCCTGGAAAAGATAATGTAGTAGTTGATTTTCTTTCTAGGCTAACTATTGATGATAGTTGCATTCCCACTGAGGATTCTTTCCCTGATGAATATCTTTTTGCTATTTCTACTTTCTCACCTTGGTATGTAGATATAACCAATTATCTTGCTGCAAGGAAGTTTCACAGTATTTGTCCTCCAAGGAGAAAATAAAAATCATACAACAAAGTGCTACATATCCCTGGATAATTGGGAAACTCTATCACACTGGACCAGATTTCCAGATCAGATGTTGTGTTAGAGAAGATGAGGTCTTTGATATCCTTAAAGCTTGTCATGAGGAACCTTGTGGAGGACACTTTGCAGACACACGAACATGATACAAAGTCCTTTCAACAGGGTATTATTGACCAAAAATATTTTAGGATGCAAAGAAGTTTGTGAAGGGATGTGATAGTTGTCAAAGGATGGGCCAACCACTGCAATCAGACGAGATGTCGTTATAGCCCCAAATCATCTTAGAACCGTTTGAGAAGTGGGCTCTAGATTTTGTGGGACCGATTAATCCTTCATCTAGACAGAGATCCTACATCTTGGTCTACGCTGACTATGTCACAAAATGGGTTGAGGCAAAATTGTTAACCAGAGCCATAGAGCAGGTTGTTTCAAACTTTTTGTTTGAAGACATCTTTGTCCAGTTTATTAAAAAATAAATAATAATAATAATAATAACAATGATAATAATTTGGCTGTGAAAACCTTTCCAAGCCCAGGCAGACACTTTTTGTAGCAATTGAAAACTACCTGGTGGCGGTTGTTACACACTCTGTAACAACATCTATTATTTCAAAGCATATCTTATAATAAGTGTTGTTACATGATACTTTCCTCTTTATTTTTTTTTGACGAAATTAAAATAATATATATCAGTCGTCTTGGCTGTTACACATGTAACAACCGATGAATTTTCAAGAATAAATGAGATATTTTATTGTAATAAGTAGTAGACATCACCATGATACTCGTCATCAGAATTAAGTTTGCGTGTCGCATCGCCCATTAATTCACCCCACGTCACCGAGGTATGTCATCAAAAGGTAATATTGAATTCGCTTTATTTGGTAATTATGGCAACTTAACATGACTTTTGACAGCCGAGGACGACTGTCATATTTAAGCCGAGGGGGGGACAAATCATATTCTGACATGACCATCGCATGAATTGTGAATATTCAAAAAACCCTGCAATTAAAGCATGATGACCTGGTAGTTATTGTTACTTAATGTTGATCATGCCAAAAAGGGTAAGTGTACCATCGGCAAGACCTCCCCATGACCCACCATGAAGGAAAATTCACTGTGTAGTACGAATCATAAGTGAAAAATCCCAATTCAAAATCCTCACCTACGCCACCCTACCACCCTACCATTTACCCCTGTTGGAAGCGCTGAATCCCCATTCAGAGTGCTTGGAGAATTGGAAGATAACAGTGTAGGCTAAAACAACTAAGTTGTGTGTCGACGATCCTGGAGCATCTAGAGGAAGGGAGAAGGAGGTGAAACAACACTGAATTTTCATAAGAAATGGGTGGAGCAGCAATACAACACGAGCCAGGGTCCACAAAAGCCTTGGAGGATTACCTGGAAGCATGCCATATTTTCAAGGATGCAGGCTGGTTTGAATTCTTCTAGAGGTTAGAAGGATCAGATGGTGGTGTTTCCATGGAATTTTCAAAGAATTTGGAAAGAAACGAGACAGAAACTAGAGGGTTGAAGCTGGAGGTCATAGAAGAGGTGATTACTAGAGTAACAGGATTACCAATGGAAGGGAAGAGATCGATAAATTTAATGGTTAGAGTTTTGAGTTGGGGAAACTCAAGATGGAGGCTCTGTTGGTGCATAAAGATCAGTGGATCACGGTAGATCCGGGTACTAAACCAACGGGAGTGTCCAATGAACAATGGAAGAAGTTGTATCAGAAGGAAAAGAGCACAATATGATTATGTTTCTCAGATTCAGTATTGTTGAATGTATCAAGGGAAGCTAAAATGAAGGCTTTTTGTGACAAGTTAGGGACTTTATACCAATCTAAGTCTCTGGTGAATAAATTGTTCCTACGAAAAAAGCTATATAACTAGAGGATGAAAGATGGAGACTCGGTGACAGAGCATCCGAACACATTTAATATTGTGGTAAGTCAGTTATTATCTATTGGATTAAAATTTCAGATGAAGATAAGTGCATCCATTTGTTGTGTTCTCTACCATATTCGTGGGATAGTCTGGTTATTGCAATAGGTAGTAATGCAATTGTCTTGAAGTTTGATGAAATAGTCTCATCCTTGCTAATGGAGGAGATGAGACAAAAAATATAGAGAGCCAGAATGGTGATTCCTTGTCTGTACGAGGACAGTCCCAGAACATAAACAAAAATAAGTCATCGAGTAGGAAATCTAAATCTAGAGGGAGATCTAAATCTCCAGGAAAACCTGTAAAGGTGGTGTTCTAGAAATGCGGAAAGGAAGGGCACTACAAAAGGGACTGCAAATCTAAAGCTCCTGACAAAGGAAAGGGATATGATGATGCTCCTTCTACAGAGGTGAAAACCACCTCAGATGAAGG